>WOGP01002577.1:0-16516 GCA_015342065.1 Leptinotarsa undecemlineata | reverse complement strand
CTAACTTATCTATCAGGGTTTTTAGAAGGACCGTAAAAAAATTCCTTGTAGATAGACCGTATTACAGCTTACAGGAATATTTTAATGACTCCTTTTAGCAGTTTTGCTTTGATTTGCATATTGAAAGAAAGATCTATTTACCAGCATATTTTATTGTAGATTGTATTAGTTATTTTGACATTTGACGTTAAGTTATCAAAGTATTTGATAATTTATAGTTTTATTTTATAAGGTGTTGTAATTGAATATCTGTATCTTTCTTTGTCAACAAGTTTTTCTTATGACAATAAAGCATATTTATTATTATTATTACTATTATTATTATTATCATATACTTTGTGTCTGCCCCGCTGGGGATCGAATCAGGTCTTAAGAATTCGGCAAAGCCGTACTCTTACTATCTGCCATGAAAAAACACTCAACATACAAACTAATCGGCTTCGTTAAGAAGCTGATTTCATTTTGTCGAGTGTGAATAGGTGTAAGCTACAATAAACCCTTTCGCTATGTGATGTAGGGTCGAATAGGCCCACTCACTTTCAACAAACCTAACTATAGGTCGATGATTACCAACTTTTTTATTATAAATTGGATGATGTGGAGTGGCCACAGATATCGTGCGATTTTACCCTATGGTTCACAATATTGTCAACTACATTGAACCCTTCATCTTTATGAAACTGATCAATACTGGAGATTTTAGAGCTATCATATATTCAAAATATTAATTGGAATTTTAGACAGTTTGATCTCTGTATCGGTTGAGTAGGGAGGATGAGTGTAATTTAGAGTGGCATTTAGGCCACATGTGACCCCATTATACATCCTCCCGAAGAGTTGTCCGTCCTGGTCATCGTCCACCCTGTCCTTTCCAGGAAGGTCAACAGGTCACTGGGAGACATCTACTTTATATCTACTACACACTCCCTTATTGACGATAAATTCGAGTACTCGCACGGGACATGCCTGACAGTCTCATCTTCCTATTCACACATCCTGCATAGATATGTGTACACTAACCCCATATTATGGAGGTGATTCCGCAGTTGACAGTGGCCAGTCAGAAATCCTACTAGTAGGCGTATATTTTTCCTGATCATCGCTAGATATTTCTTCGGCGCCAGCTCCCCAGGATCGCCCAAGATGATCCTGGTAAGATTACATTCTTTGATTCTATCCCATCTCTTTTAGGTTTGAGTATGGGTGTAACATTTGACTAGTTCCGCAATTGTCGAAATCATCAGGCCGTAGGTGCCACTGGGTCCTGAAATCCTTAGTCCAGCCGCTTCCTTGATTGAAGAGTCGGCAATGCGATTACCTTAACTCTTGTCATGACCTTCAACCCACCTCAGGATAATGTTATTATCTACCAAGGCTTTGGCTGAATCTTGGTGACACTCTAGTACTAGTCCTGAGGTTATACGTTGTCTGTTCAAGACTAATAGGGATTGTCTACTGTCAGTGCAGACAGGATGAAAATAATGACCAAAGATGAGTTTCAAAAGGCTTGGAGTGGAACTCACGAACGAAAAAGAACTACCCCTAATTTTTTCATGTAGAACACGCCTTCAATTTTTTTCTTTCACTTTTTCCATTTAATGACGTCTTAAAATGTAGATTTCAGATGCAGATTTCAATGTAGATTTCATATTTTCATTATTTTTCACCACTGTGGACTGTTGTTCATTTAAAAAAAAAGTTTTCTATCCTTCGATATATTCAGTGATCCAAAAGACGTAATGATAGAACAAGCAATGTTTGAAATTGATGAAAGGAGCTGAGAGAACTGAAATAAAAGTTATGTTTGTCAGTTCCAACGAAGTGAACAACTTGTTTCAACGAACATGTTTCGCATGTTTCATTTCATTGATCAGAAAAATACAAGTAGGTATAGTCTTATAGTTAAAGTATGGGGTATCAACCCTCATTTTCAAATCCTCAACGAACGAAATTCAACAATAAAATTGATAAAAGGGGCTGAAGAAATAATTCAACTTAATTTTCATGATGTTGGAACAAATTTATTTATACAATTAATCATCTAAAGAAAACACATTTCTATAATATCTCCCCCTTGAATTTTTTGAACGGGTCAAATAAAAAAATTGAAATTTAAGATAATGAAATCAATGCATAAGTACTTTATTGTAAAGTGAAATTGACGGATGAAACTTAGAAGATAGCGACTGGGCACTATCAAGAAAATTTAATGGAAAGTGAGTCTTGGGACAAATAATTTTGAAGCTCCTAACAAATACTTCACATTCCTAGAACATGAAGTCAATATCTTCATCTACTACAAAATGGCGGAACATTTATTGATTTTCTGTATGAAGACTTTATGAGGAGGAGACGAAGAGAAATATGTTCATTCATACAAAATTAAAATAGTACACCAATTAACCGAAGTGTACTCTGATCAAAGAACAGAATTCTGCGAAATCATGACGGAATCTATTGCAAGGTATCCTACCAATCTCCACAATATTTGTTTTGGTGACGAATTTACATGTTATAAACGGCAATGTTCACAGACAAAATTGCCGTTATTGGAATGACAGCAACCCTCACGTTTTCCGGGAAATACATACCCAATATCCAGAAAAATTAACATTTGGGCAGAAATATTGGGAAATCATATTGTAGGACCTCTTTTAACAAGGGAGCTGTATTTGAATATGCTGAAAACTTCTGCTGACCATCTCATCACTGAAATCGTCGAAACAAATCCTACTGAATTCGATATGTATATTGTATTCCAACAAGATGAAGCACCACCACATTACTCCAGACATGTAAGAAACTATTTGGATACTACTTTTCCTGATCGTTGGATTGGCCGTCCAGGTCCTACAGAATAATTAGCCCGCTCGCCATATTCAACACCTTTGGATTTTTTTCTATGAGGCTAATTGCAGCAAAAGGTGTACGAAACTGAATCTGATTCAATATTGAATATACGGCACAGAAAAATGAATATTTGTAGAGATATCGACGTTACTGTATACAAAAATGTTCAGCGTGAAATGTAGGATAGGCTGTTCATATGTCAAGTAGTTCAAGGCAAACATTTCGAGCATCTCCTGAGCTGACCTCAAGCTTAATACTTCATATTATGTAGTTGAATGTCAACGTATTCAGGCAATTATTAAAAGTTCCGCTATTTTGTAGTCGTTGAAGATATCGACATTATATTCTAGGGTTGTGAAGTATTTGTCAGGAGCTTCTAAAAGCACACAGATGGTACCCAGTCGCCATCTTGAAAGTTTCATCTCTCAATTTCAATTCGACATAAAGTATTCTTGCATTAATTTAATTGTCCGAAATTTCAATTTTTTGAGTTGACGCGTTCTAAAAATAAAAGGGAGGGGGGCATTAAAAAAAGCACTGTATATTACCAAGTACACACGAGCACGCAAGATAAAAATGGAATGCAGTTCTGTAGAGAATTCTGTTAGGAAAGTCAAAGTGGTGAAAAATACATGTTCGTATTGAAGAATACCTTCTAAAATGAATGCAGTGAAAAATACACATTCATAAAACTGCAAATAACAACACCAATCCAAAAACCCACCAAGTCTACAGTTATCGGTTCAACAATCAACGATACAATAATCATTTTTGTCTCATATTTCAGGAATATCAAAAAATGTGAAAGAAACTAGCAAAAAAATATGATGAAAGAAATTGTCAGAAAATGAATATTCACTGGGATATATCATATCCAGGTGTGAATTAAAATGGAATGAAACAAGAATAATCTTCAGTGAACCATATGCTGAGAGGCATATGGTTCATGGCCAAGAACGAATATCAAATAGTTATCCTAAAATAGATTGAACTCATCTACCTATTCCATGGGACTTGAAAATATCAGAATTGCAAAGAAGTGATATCAGAGAACACGTTTCATTACATCATCACATGTTTCAGAAGTCAGTCAACAGCTATGCATATTTATGAAATTTTCCTGTTTCTTCTCGTTACCGGAACTGAAATTAATAACTACTAAGGTATTTCAATCGAAGTATTTCTACAAAAAAGCACGCGCCATTTTCACAAAACTCTTTTTCCATTACAAACTTTGAAAATAAACTTTGAAACGATGTATACTTTACCTCAATTGCAAACGTATGCAGGGATTCAAAAAAGAGTCAATTTGTTCATTGAAAAACGAAGGAAAGTTTTTTAATACCATTGGAGAAGCTCTTGGGCATTCAAAAACTCCCGAAGGATGTTGATTTCTCTCCGGCTCTTTGCAAAGATGACTACATCCATCACCGCTCCAAAACATATCTATCACATAGATTATTTACCGTTTGTCGCTATCCTGATCCTGTATGTATATTTGGCAAGCACACCTACATCAGGCGGGATTGTGCAGAGGGCGCGCATGTCATCAGCCCCGTCTAGCCTACTGGATCGCAGTTAACAAGACGTCCCGGCGTTGATCGTCTCGCGGACCGTGATATACGCGAAAATGTTCCGGGGGAATATTCGCCGCGGATAATGTTCCGAGTGTAACCACATGGATTCAGTCTCGCGTTGCGATTTGGTGGAAATTTATAGGTTCGACTTACTGATATAAATGTCTCAGGAGTTTGTGAGTTGGAACATGTGACAGTTTGTTGTACTCTTGATTGTGCGTAGTTTTCAACTCTGGATCTTAGCGAGTTCCATCATGAACCTTCTCATCTGCTGTAGTTTTTCTTTTCTATTGTCTTACTGTTCAGGTGAGTTTTGTTGAGGGGTGAAAAATAAATTATCATCTTCTTTGAAAACAGCGTTTCAACTCTGAAGTAGAATTTTAAAATCTGCTCATTCATTTGTTGATTATTGTAAACTGATGGCAGTACTCGAGAATTTTGGAATTTGAAGTGTTACTCATAATCTTTCACAGAGTTATCTAAGCAACATAAAGCAGTATATTTACATTGATTGAATAGTAATAAGTGATAAACATCTGATCAGATATGGCGTGCCACAAGGTACAGTACTTGGACCAATCCATGTTAACCTTCACGTGAACGATGATTTTGAACAAGACTTGGAAGAAGAAGTAGTGGGTTTCGCGCATGATTTCCTCAACTTTTACCACTCACATGTATGGACAACTCTGAATAATTCTTTTGAGATCGATTTTCGTATATATTAGGTTTCTTCAACAGTAAATCACGAACAATTGCTTAAAATGACACATTTTTCTATCATTTTTCACATCATATTCAGCAAATCTATCAACATATCCTGAACTCAGTACATCGTATTATTATGATACAGTATAAAAATAATAAAAATTTCAGGAATATATGTAGAATATCACCTGAGATAGGATCATTAAGTGAATTATATTATTGAAATGGTGTATGAATTGAAAAATATTTCAGATATTATTCATCTCAGATTTTAAATTGACTCAAAATCATAGGTTATATGACGTACTTGAAGCCTTCAGTGTATATATTTTGTTTAGTATTTATTTCAATCCTGAAAATATTATATGGAACATCACAAAACGAATGTTTTCCATATGATGGATACGAATAACTCATTTATAATTTTTTTCATCGAGGATCAAATCAATTTTAAAATTGATGGATGTAGCGTTACTACATGGTAGGAGATTATAATGAAGAAATGAGAATTGAAACTTTCTATATTATTCACCTTTTTAATTGTAACTAAGGTTACTGCAGTTTCGTTCTATAAGGATATTTGGGAACTAATATAGTAAATGTTCAATGTATATGTTTAATGTATGAGTTTCAAAATATCCTTATAGGAAATAACTGCAGCAACGTTAGTTATTAATAAAAGTAGTAAAAGAATGGAAAATAAGTATAAATTATCTTTTATTCATTGATTAATTTTCACATTCTTGTATTGTTATCTCCAAAAAGAACTTGAAATTTTGATACTCTTCATATTCAATAATATAAAGTATGTTATTATACGAAAATTAAATATTATGTTATTTCATTGGCATGTATAATCGCACATAAAACCGATTGGTGGTGTGGTGGTGCATACCGTGGCGATGGATCGTCATGCGCAAGCGACTGTGCGATTCTCTTCCCACTGGTTCGACGTAACACTATCTTTCTCACCTCACTGAGCTCGGATATATATAGTGTATGCAGGTAAATATCTTATATTTTTCAATTGAAGTGAACATTCATCTGTGTAAGAAGCCCGCGTATATTTGGCCTATCTCAAATGTAAAATCCACTCTCTTGGTGAATTAAAATTTTCACATTTTACGCATATATTATGTTTAAATTAATTAGTCATCAAGGTTAACTTCATTATCTTGAAAAATATTGCACCAAAACATTTGTCTGAAAATCTAATTTCATGAAGGCTAACAAAATTGTATTTCAAATTCAGGTGATAGCCAGTAGCGCACGAATGTTTTTGAGGAACAGGAACATCAAAAAATCAATTAATGAATTGATTTTACAGTTGTGGTGGAATTTATATTGAAACATTCATCATTAAACATCCTAATTTAATATTATTAGTAATACATTGAACAACTAGCTGAGATTCCTGACTTTACTTCTATATGAAAGCCATATGGAAATTTCTCCAGGCGTCCAGTGACGGCTTCATTTTTTTGATAGTTATTTTCATTGACTCAAATAAAGATTTGATTATATACATATTTATGATGTTCAATATTTTACCAAATAGTTCAATCACAAAATCGTATATATGTTATTTCGTAAGACACGTCATTGAGATGACTGTCACATATACAGAAGTTATAATGTATTTTTTTAAACTCGCATTTCCGATTTCATGGTTTATCCTCGATGGATATATTCATTTGTCAATCAACTTCTTCAATAACTAATTCCACAGAAGAACCTCTCACGCATCCGATGTTCCTTATTTGGTTATAAACTGAGTCGTCGGATATTCCATAAATATGTTTGCAAAATAGAAATCGCTCAGATTCACAACTTTCCCAAAATATCCAAGCACTCTCAGTCCCCAGCGATAATGGAAACTGAGTGGGTATTTTTTCTCACTCAGTATGGCTACTGAATTCAAATGGTAATTATTTAAATCACCCAGCCACGATTCTGGAATTTAAAACGATACAATACGGTTTCAACAAGATTTTCCATTACTTCAAAGCACTTAATGCTGGCCTCTGTACGGATTTTTATTTTCTCTAGTCGATAATCTATCCAATATCACATAGGATTTTTTCCAATCGAGTATACGAGGTGATTTCTTATCCAGGACTTTTTATCGAGAACACCAATCATGATAAATTCTATAAGTTTGGACTTTCATTGTCTAATATGATATTAAATGATCTGAAAACCTTGAAAGAATCTATAAAAATTGAAAAGATTAGCTGAAACAATAACAATTATATCAAGCACATAAAAAATTAGATAAAAATACAAGCAAAAATTAAAAATTGAACTATCAACCGAGAAATGGAAATTAAATATTATTGAAAAGAAATGAAAATGAATAATTGAAAGTTCGTAAGCCAAGTTACTTCACGACGTTTCGATTGTTAGTATCCACAATCATCTTCGGGTAATGACTGGACTTATTCCTCCGAGATTTGATTATAGGTCATTCGATTGCTTTCAACTATCCTTGATCCACCTTCAAACAAACGATGATATAAAATGATTAAAAATCCCTGATACAGTAAATTAGAATGAAGAGCTGAAAGTAATGATTATCTTGAACATAAAATTTCTGAAATGAAATTACAGTGATATAAAATACAAGTAAAAATAGAACAATCAAATAAGAAATAAAAATAAAAATCAATCATAGCATTCCAAGCCGAGTTACTTCACGATGTTTCTATCGTCAGTATCCACAATAATTTTTGGGTAATGTTTTCGTTTTTTAAATGTTTTTTTCATTCACAAATGCGAATGGAGTTATACATATTACTCACATATACATATGAATGAATAAACAGGATAATCACTGAAGCTGAATTGGGTAGAGCTTGTACGTGATGATGAATTCTTTCTATGAGTTTTAGATTAGTTTAATTTTTTGAATTTCTTCAAGTGACCTGGTTGGATGTTATATACTTTTGGACACAAAAATTCAATACTACGATGCCTCGCATTTTTTTTCCATATTTTGGCATTGAAAGTTTATTTTCTTTGCTTCGAGTGCAATGACCATGTTTGATGGTATCGAGTGTATTTTTCTTTATAGATATTGATTATGATTTTGAAACAAGAGAGTTGCCTCGGGTCGAAGAGTTGACTTTCTCTGTATACTGACTGGACTAATTTCTTCAAAAGATGAATATTTATAGGTCATTCGAGTGCTTTCACCTATCTCCTCTTCACTCTCTGCGCTTCACCGGACCTAATTCCAATCTAGGTAGGGCTGAATATGAACCTCATTACTTCAAATATATGTAGCAAATTTCA
Source organism: Leptinotarsa undecemlineata (assembly GCA_015342065.1). NCBI lineage: Eukaryota > Metazoa > Arthropoda > Insecta > Coleoptera > Chrysomelidae > Leptinotarsa > Leptinotarsa undecemlineata. The sequence continues at coordinate 8,087 of WOGP01002577.1, read as the reverse complement.
ACCAAATCGGTGTAAGGATATTTATATTTCATAAATATCAACCGTGTTTTTCAAACTTCAATTCACTGTATCTCAGAAACGTAGCAACTCGATACATATGCCCATAGTAACTTTTTTTCTCAAAACAACCTAACAAATAACCCTCTGGAGTTTCGTATCGTACTTATTGAACACCCTAGAGATTTTTTTCAACAGTGTACATGTAACCCATTTATGTGACAACACTTGAACCATATCACGATTCCAACAATTCAAATGAATTTAATGGTCAACACAGTAAAATGCTCTTTTGAAATCGTTAAACATTGCTGCAGGAATTTGTACAGTGACAATATATGTCGAAATATAACTCACCTGTCTAGTAGCTGTTAATTACTATTAGCAGAATTAACTGACAAAAGAGGAAGTGAAATATGAACTTTAGAATGTTTCGAACCAATAAGCGGTTTATTACAACTCATTACAATGAATTATATTCACTTTGACCCGTTACCTGTTCATTAGTTCTACCATTAACTGATGAAGCCACCATGTAGCGAAACACGTTTTGAAGGAAATTCATTGTGAAAATTTTATCATCATTAACATTATTTTAAATGATGCAACTAATTTTCCTTTATTTTAGTATTTGAATATTAACATGTTACAAAAAAGATTTGAAGCTTTATAACTTCTATTGATCATATGCGAGCGCTTTCGATAGCTGGCTGTGTCATTTAACGGATACCGTGTGAGTGAGGAAAATTCTATATCTGTGAAACTAAGAGGCCATTGAATGTTCGCATTGCCGAGCACAAGAAATACACACAAGAGAAATCAGAAATAGCAAAGCCTGTTAAGACCTATCAACATAACATCGAGTGGTGCCAAGCTGAGATCATACACAGGGAGGAACGTTGGTTCTGGAGGAAATTCAAAGAAGTCGCATATATGTTGTCCATCAATGTATTTAGCCAAGCTGGCGTGAAGATCCGCAACATATAGAAACTCATAATCAAGCAAAAAATGGTTTGATACATATTTTTTGTTAAATTGTTCAATTTATACTTATATTTTATTTCACTTTAATTTCATTTCATGTTTTTTTGCTTAATATAATTGTTATTTTCAGCTTCACATTTTTATTTTATCTTTTTATTAGTTCTCTCAGTGATTTCAAATCACCTTATATAATAGCAGATAATGGAAGTCCGAACTAATGAAATTCATCATGGTACATTGTTATTTACTTTCAAACACACACACCTCTTGTTTGTATTACATCTTCCATTCGGTACGTCATTGCTCTACAATGTCAGCGGCATATTTGTAGTGAAGTTTCCACCGGTTGAATTCTTCAATACCACATTAACAACGGAAGAAAATAATCTATTTGCAGGAATTCCAAATTGGACAGTAAGTGGATTTATTTCGTGATCACACATTCCAAACCCGAATTAAAAATCCTGTCTATTGTTCCGCATATTGGAAATTTCGAATTGCCAGATAGCAGAGTTGAAATAAGGAATATAAATCATGATCATCTGCAGTGTAATTATTGTATTGAATAATGTCATGAATTTGACTGATAATAATGAAATCGAGTAACAAAAGTAATACTTAACTCCAAAATTGAGTTTTTTTGAGAATTTAGTCTTTGGGAATGTTTTACCGTTAATCAGCTGTCGCCCCCATACGGACGACAACTCTCAGAAGTTGAGAAACTTGTGCAAGGCCGAACGAGGTCTTATCTTTTAACGTGTGATTCCTAAGACGGTTAAGAATCATTGAAACATTGAATGGTGGAGAAGTAGAAAGCAACAACCTACTACTGAAACTTCAAAGTTTGACATTGAAGATGGTAGTGTTCAATGTAAGTGAAATTGTATATCGTAATTTTTTCATGTATCATATTGTGTAGAATTTTTATAGATGATATCTAGTTTAATTCCCCAAGTACGAACTGAATGTGAAAATCCAATATTTACATGAGAATAGTTGTTTCTAAAGTATTTTTGAAATGAAAACTTCATATGGGAGGATGAACCGCTTCGATACCCAACGCTTTAAAGCTCCAGTCTATCTGGTTTCCCTTCCTCTCACTGATACGTCAACGAAAGGCATGCTCCTCCTCTCTCGTCGAACGGACTCTTAGTGTTTAGTGTGCGATAGAGATATACTGGCACGTAATATTTTTATATTATGTTAAACGTGGCTCAAAAATTATGATAGTAATTTTGTGTATGTACATTATTACATACTATCATTATTTTACCTTCTGTTACTCGCGCACGGTGTCCCAGACCGGTCAGAAACACATAAAATAGTATTTACGACATAGGAGGCTATGCAGCCTCCCCCTCCGCGTACATTTCGACCACGTGACCAGCTGATATCCCACTTAGTTTTATGTTAATTAGAAGCAATTTTACAAAATGTTGAGTAATCACGGTGAAGTAGACCGGGTGCGAGTATTGAAGTGGCGCATTTCAACTATGTGTGAAAAAATCCAGATAAAATCCGTGAGTATTTCAAGTTTCTTTGTCTTGTTTTATTTTATTTTCACAAAAGATATTGAAGAAGGAAAATTAAAAATGGATACCTGTAAATAACAATTATATTAAGCAAAAAACTAAAATGAAATAATAGTGAAATAAAATACAAGTAAAAATACAATTTAACAATGAAGAAATAAAAAATGTAAATAAAGATGAAAAAAATAAAAATGTTAAGAGATTTCAAGCCAAGTTAGTTCACGACATTTCGACTGTTAGTGTCCACAATCGTTATCGGGTGTCTGATTCCTCCAAGAGATGAATATTTTTGGTCGTTCGAGTACTTTCACTTATCCCCACTTTCCATTTTTCCGCTTCACTGGTTCAGTGGGAGATGACCGTTTGGCGGTAGTTGGCCATTTTTCGCTTAATGATGGGTCTCTATATGTTGCGTATTTCTTCTTCGCTGGCATGGCTGAATACGTTGTTGGACAACATTTATGCAGCTTCCTTGAATTTTCTTCTAAACCAATGTTCCTCTCTGTGTAAGATCTCAGCTAGGGTTATGTTGTGTTGATGGGTTCAAACATGGTCTGCTATTTCTGATTTGCTGGCTTCCTCTCACTATGTGTGTTACTTGTTTTCGGCAACGCGAACATTCAATGGCCTCTTAGTTTCACCAATATAGAATTTTCTGCACTCACAGGATATCCGGTGAATGCAAATCTTGGAATCGAAGTCCGCGTTTGGTGGCCTGGTTTTCATGAGGCTGCTACGGATAGTGTTACCGGATCTGAAGCAGGTTTTGATGTTGTAGGGTTGAGGCACCGATAATTGAACAGCACCTCGTAATTGACCAATTTCTTATTCATGCACAGAAATAAGAAAACTAATGCGTTCTGATGGTTGACATTTGTATTAATCATTTAATTGATCCTTTTTCTTGTAGATGTCACAAGTAAACGTAATTCGCTCATTTGATAAGTAGGCCACTGTCGTGTTATACATGTTTCCTCTTTGCCCTATAGTGAACATGTGATGTGACAATAAGCACGTTGAGTAGACCACTTTAACAAATCTTGATACATCCGTTCACGTTGAACGTTTTATTGGAGACATATGTGATGTACTGGTTGCCAGATGAATTGAGTTAAATATTCTTACTATATTTACTGTTGAAATGAGTATTTTTGCTATTCAAATTAAGGTGGTTAATCAAGCACGAGCTTGCGTAATGGAGAAGTCGATTCGAGAGTGGCATGAGTCCATTAGGGTTTGCAACAAATCCGAAAACAGGACTTGTATTAGGTCCTCGAGGAATGAAAAACTTTTATGAGGTGAAAACTGGATCAGAAAAGGAATGCATCACTGCTTTGTTCACAATTTCCACTGATGGTCGAATATATCCACCAATGATTGTATATCCTTATGAAAGAATCCCAGCAGAAATTGTGAGAAATACTAATTCTGAGTGGGTAATTGGTAGGTTGTTCAAGAAAGATAGCCACAAGCTGGGTAACTTACTGTGTTTGTTTTCAGGTCGATCAAAAAAAAGGATGGATGACCAGTGAAACATCTTCAGTTACGTGTGTAATACATTGTTACCTTTCTTGCAGCACGAAGGTATAAAGTTACCTATATTATATATATTTGATGGACATAAATCCCATCTAACCCATAATTTGAGTAAGTTTTGCTCTGAAAATGGAATTTTTCTCTACGCACTTCTTCCAAATGCGACGCATATTTTACAGCCGGCAGATGATCCTTATTTGCTCAAGTAAATGGAAAAAAGTCGTTGCTGATTGGAAAAAAGCTAATAATAATAAAATCGTTAACAAAGCAATTTTTTCTCTATTATTAGGAACAACGGTATAGCAGATAGGAGCAGATACTGTTAAAAACGGATTCAGAAGATGCGGTCTGTATCCTTTTGAAGTCGAGGCAGTAGATTTGAAAAAATGTATGCATGACGTTTCGAAAACTATGGGAGAACATGAAGGTATAGAGAGAATTGGGCCGACCAACTTTGATGCACCAGATTTTCTATATTTCGAATCACTCATTCCAACAAAAAGACGGGAAGAATTTAAAAAAGCAGAAATGGGGGAATGGGTTGGCGATGAGTCAGCTAAAGAATAATATGCTGTTTGGAGAAAACTGAAGAAAAGATGCCAAGGAAAAAACAATGAAGAAAACAATAATGATATAGAATTAGAAAAAGCAACCAATGAACCTGTCGAAGAGGTTATTGAGGCTGAAAGTAAATTACAAGAAAATGACGATATAACTGAAGGTCAAAAATTCAATGCTGACACTGAAGTGGAGGAATATAAAAATGATACGGGAATGAAAGGAAATGGAAGTGATCAAGAACCAAATCTGTGTGAAATTTCGATTGAAAAAACTGCACCAGACAAAGAAAAACAAATGATCATTTCAAGTGATATATTTATAAAGAAACCTGTTACTCCAGTACCGCTACCACAGTCACAAAAAAGAAAAGTTAGTGTAGCCTTCCTTGATCATATTTTTTGGCCAGAGAAATCACCGGAGAAGAAAGAATCTACAAGAAAAGAAAGACTGCCTTATGCAACAAATTCATTGAAGTGGTTGCAGTACCATGAAGAGAAAGAAAATACCAAAATGGAAAAAGAGAGAGAAAAACAAGAGAGGGCTTTTTTGAGACAAAAGAAACAAGAGGAGAAATTGAAGAAACCCGAGAAGGAGAATCCTCTCAAAAGGAAGGAAATGAAGAAAATGAAAAGAAAAGTCAATAAAGCAATAGATAGCTTGGAAAGTGAACATGAGGAATGGCAGGAGAGTGGATCAAGTCTATCACATGATATCACAGAACATTTCAGCAGTGACAGTGAAGATGAACCACTAACCTCCATAGTGAAGAAAGTGAAGAAAGATATTGCGGAAGGTGACTTTTATCTAGTTGCTTTTCCAGGAAAGAAAACCTACCATAACTATGTTTGCTCTGTTCGAAATATTTATGACACAGGTGAAGTTGAAGTACATGCTTTCATACCGATAGAAGAAAGCAAGAATGTTTTCAAAATCATTGAAAACGATATGAGTGTTGTGAATGCCGAGCAACTTGTGAAGAGATTAGAATACCCAAGTGTTGTTACAACCGGAAATCGAATCAAATATAAATTTCTCAAAAATGTCATTTGAATATTTTTGAAATTTTATCTTCAAAATTTTATTTAAGTGATTCTTCAAACGAAATGTATGTTTCTCCATGAAAATAATTCAATATAACAACGTGTTTCTTTTCATTTCATCAAGTGGTCAACCACTGTGTCTAATCGCGGTCAAATACTGGTTCTAGCTGGTCAATTACTGGTGATTTATAACTTTTATTATTCTCTATTTTTTTTTAACAAAAATCTCACGTTTTCTAGAATGAAGTATATCATACTTAGAAGCCTAAAACTTGGTCCTTCTTGCATGTATTTTTGATTTACATGAAAAGTTGATGGTTTGATAACTATAATCTACTTTATGAGAGAAAGCTCCTAACCGGTCAATCAATAATAATAATGATAATAATAATAATGTCTTTATTATCTTCTAATACATTTAAAGCGACTCAATAATGTACAGTTCATTTATTAGGTGAAGATAAAAGGCGAAGTTCAATTTACATGATCATAATATTGCTCTTCCACTTAATCTCACCTTACTGGTGCACTCACCCTACTTGGAACCAATTCTGCTTATCATCTCCGATAATCTTCTGATGTAGGAACGTGCAAACACTGGTTGTGACGGCTTCTGTTCCTTGCCAGGCTCCTGCTGTCTTTTAGCAAAAATATTTTTTACCATCGCTTTGAAGTAACCATTCCGTTAAAGATCATATTTGATGATGTCTGGTTCCTTCTCGAGACCTTCCTTCGTGTTACACAGCCCGAATAGAGTCTTGATGACTCTTCTTTTAGTTGATTGATGGTGATTGGATTCCTAGTTCTGATACTGTCCCGCGTGAGTGTGTTTTCGGTATACAGATGTTTCCACTTAGTGTCGGTCCTCTTCATCGAAACGTATAAGAATGGCAAATCGTTGTGGATTTCCTTCTCCATTGTGAAAGTGATGGAAGGTCTCATGCTGTTGGTGTGATCCAGGAAGGCGTTTAGCTCAGTATTCCCATGGTTCCATATTATGAAGGTGTCGTTAACATATCTCAATCAGACTCGAGGATTCTTGTGGACTTCTTCAATAACCAGAGTTTCAAACCACTCCGTATATATGTTGGCTATGACTGGCGAAAGTGGCGATCCCATTGACAGTCCCTCAACTTGTGTGAAGAATTCGTCTTTTAGTTGGAAGTAACAGTTTCATACACAGCATCATATTAAATCCATAATTATTTCTATAGGTAGATTCGTACTCTCTTTCAGGTTTTCGTCTTTGGAAAGCTTCCTCTGAATAATTTGGAGTGCTTCTTGGACCGAAATGTCGGTTTAAAAGCTTTCAACATCTGAATTAATCAGTTGATCTTCCTGTGTGACTTCAATTGAACCTAGTAGTTCAACAAAATGCCTTAAATTCTTCACAAAAGACGGTGTTTTCCCTATCCCTTGTAATGGATGTATTATGAAAAGTGAAAATGTAGATAGTTGAGTTGACGAATATCTGGAGCTGATGACGTCCTTCCTATGGATTTTGGATAGTCCATAAAAGTGAGGAGACTTACTGTGGTGCGGTGTTAGCGATGATCTTTGCTTGTCCGTAAAATAGACTTGGTGTTTTTCCAAAATATGGTACAACTTCCTTTCAATTGATTCAGTAGGGTCCCGTACGATCTTTGTGTATCTATCGTTCCTTCTGAAAAACCTCTTCGATTTTCTATTCGTAGAGAACAGTATCTATCACTACAATAACGTTTTCTCCATCTGCAGGTAGGATCTTGATGGTGTTGTCTCTACGTAGGCCGTGCAGTACTCTACGTTCTTCATAGCTGGTGTTAGATGTTGGAACTGGTTCTCGATCCAGCTGTTCTCTGATTTCTCATCTGAATTCTTCTGCCTCGGTCTGGTTGATAAGGTAACTGGAAGTCCGAACTAGTGAAACTCATCATGGAACATTGTCAATCACCTTCAAACAAACGTTAAATTATTGATATTTTTAACAGTAAAGTGAGTTTTTATCAAGATTTTTTTGTGAAAGTTTTCTTTCAATGAAGTTATTTTTTTCTCAATTGAAAGGATTTCTAAAATTTAAATAACACACCTTATATTATTCTAATTTATTTTCAAACATGTCTCCTCCACATTGCGCGGATAACCATGTACCAAAATTTGGCGCGAGTACTGAAAAGTTAATCCTTGAGAAGTCACAATTGGCTATTGGTAGCTGTAGTATATGTGCATACATAATCAATGAAAGATTTTATCATTAAATAACCTTCACTTGTACTTGATATATAGATAAGTACTTTTTGATCACTCCCATAGTGATTTCAATTTAAGAGCCACCGGTAGACAGCTGTTTCAGCCTATTGTGCATCGTCAGTACCGGGCAGGCGGTCCTCGATTGAAGACAAAATGAGAAAAACCAACGAAGTACTTGATAAAAATAGCTGCGTAAACGCAAGCGAAA
>WOGP01002576.1:0-16517 GCA_015342065.1 Leptinotarsa undecemlineata | reverse complement strand
AGAGTGGCGTAGATGGTAATATAGCACTCTCATAGCACCGTTGTATCGAGAGATATAGATCGAGACCTCATATGCTGAATAGCAAGTGCATTAGGGTCTCGGACCCCTCGCGACAGGCCCTGCACTTTGTGTCAGGATCCTATATACTCATCACGCGACTGCGGTAGACTAATGTATTCAATGCTATTAAAGAAGTCGTTCAGTGTCGAAAACTAAATCGAGTTCATCAGCTGCTCGGGCAGCTGTCCCAAAAAAAAAATGTTTCAATTCCTGCCCTCTCATTGTCGCGGATCATACAGAGAAGAATATCCAAACTCCTATCGACTCTACAGGCTACATCCAGTACCATTATGTCATGTATACATTCCAAACACAATAGTCCACAGCCTCTCTGTTGTCGAGGGAAGTACAAGCGTGTAACGAATGATTTGGGGTACAATCTCCTATAGAGATGCATCAGTTTTTGAGTCTTCGCGTCAATTTCATACAGCTTCTCCTCAGTCCTCTTCACTCCTCCAAACGAGTAGTGTAAGATTGGAGTGGCAACTTTGTTTTTCCCCGACAGTTCCGATGACCAGATCTGTCTGAGTTTGTGCTGATACTTGCCGCGGAGGGAGTTCTTCACTGCTGTCACCTCTTGTGAATGGCGTTGTTCCACCTCGAGTTAAGTATACGTCTCTGCGGCATCCAGATAGTGTAGCATGCTTCTATCTACGAGCTGCACATTCTCTCCGTAGTCCCCACATCATCCTCTTTTGAGATGGATCATTGCACATTTGTCTATCTTGAGTTTCATACCGATAGCATGCGTGTACTCTTCCACCACCTTCAAGGACTGCTAAAGATCCTTCTCTCTGGGGGCATAAAGTTCAATATCATCCATATAAAACAAATAGGTGACCTTGTGCCTCCGATTTCTGGTGGTTCTACAGTTATACCCTCGAGTGTTTCTGAGCGCAACGAATAATGGCAATAGTGAGATGCAGAAGAGGAGGGGACTAAGGGAATTGCCCTAAACTACACCCCTTCTGAAAGTGACCCACACTGTTTGGACTCTGGCTTGACCAGATGTTTTGGTGAAGCAAGTTCGCCAGAGTAGTATCAGTTGTTCAATACATCCCACTATTTTATCGGCTACCGCAAGGCATCTGAGCAAATGCAAAATGAGCTCATGCGATATTGTATCAAATACCTTGCGGTAATCGATCCAGGGCATAGAGAGGTTACGCTTATGTTGTATTGAGTCCTGCGTTATACATCTATCGATGAGCAGGTTCTCTTAACATCCAGCGATTCCTCTCTTTGACCTTCTCTACTCATATATGCGTTCGAACACTTGTTTAACTGCGGTGAGTATTCGTGTCTATAAAATTCTTGTAACCAACTTATAACACGAATTATTATTATTATCATTATCATCAATATTTTGAGATTTGATTAAGATATCAACTCAGCAAACGGAACTGATCAATAGACAAGGTCCAATTCTGCTTCACTACAATACCCGTCCACACGTTTCACAAATCACCGTCCGAAGTTGAGTGTTGAAGTTCTCCCTCAGACATCATACTTCACAGACCTCTCGCCAACCGACCACCAAGTACTTACCATTGGTAGAACCTTCGCCAATCAGACCCTGGCCAAAACGATAGTCGTCGACTTCATCAAATCTCAAGCACACATTGGAAGCCGAGACAAGCGCTAGTTTATAATAAAAAAATGTTATTTTGATTTTAATGTGAATAATTAACCTTATTCCAAGTGAAATATGTGAAGGTATCTGTGAAAGACTCACCTGTCTAAATTGGTACCAAAATCTGAATCAGTAGTTTGAATATGCATTTCTAATCCCACTGCAGTCTCTACAAAAATCGAATCATCAATACAGTGCAGCAACAATCAATCTGTAATTTTCATACCACAAATAATATCCAAAGTGCATCTCGACAATAATAGAAAAAGATCTATTTCTTTTTTATCCACATAACTCTGAAGTTGATCTGCAAATATTTCACCCTGTCTGGCAAATATCTCTACAAAGGAATCAAGAACTTTCTGATTGAAGGCTGACATGATACATTTCCGATGTTTTCTCCACTTTTCAACTGCAACATCAAAAACATTTCTAAAAACCTGTTGAGTCTTGGAAATTATCACATATCAGTGAATCAAGTAAATCAAATAAAATCAAGAAAACAAATCAATATCATCACCATCACCAGAGACCAATCTCGTTAATATGTGGAATGTGCAACTTGTTGGAAAAAATCGTCAATAACAGATTTACATGGTTCTCAGAAGAAAAGAAACTTCTAATTCCCGAACAGAGTGGTTTCCGCAAAAAGAGATCCACACTAGACAACTTGGTGGACCTTGAATCTGATGTACACGAGTCTTTCATCAACAACCAAGAATGTGTTGCGATCTTCGATATCGCCAGAGAATATGATTCGTTATGGCAACATATAATACTGAAAACACTGCAAAAATGGTCATTTTGGGCAAATTGTCTAACATTCGTGAACAAATATTTGAAACTGCGCAAGTTTCGAGTACGAGCTAACGAATCCTGTCTACCACGAAAATTCAGGAAAACAGCGTAGCTCAAGGTTCTCCTTTGAGCATAACATGCTGTTGATGTAGCCATCAACAGCAAAATAGAAGGCGCTCAAGGCAAGGCTATATGCAGATGATCTCGTAGTCTTCGGCAGAGGAAAAAACTCCAAATCAATATATAACTATCTACATCGTTTTCTTGTTAAGCTCCAAGACTGGTCCTCTTCCTCAGGACTTCAGATATTAGAAGACAAGATCAAGTGCTTCTGGTTCTGCAAAAGATATAAAAGAAACGTACCTCAATTACACCTCTTCGGTAAGAGTATCCAATACGTGGAAAATATAAAATTTCTAGGAATGATTTTAGACCACCGACTAAACTGGAAGCTAGATATTCAACAGCTCAAAATCCCCTATCAGAAAGGACTGAATTTGATGAAAACCATTTCTTGTAAAAGTTGAGGTGCCGATTCAAAAAACCCAAACGCAAATCTACAGGTCAATAATAAGATCCAAACTAGACTGTGGGGCAATCATATATAACTCGGTAAAAAAGCAATTCTAAAATAACTCGATACAATTCAGAATAATGTCATCAGAATTGCAATTGAAGCCTTCTGCACTAGTCCGGTAAACAGCATCCGTTGTGAAGCAGGGGAACATCATTATCTTCTGGGAGACAACAAACAAATCCAGTTCACCACAACATCGTCGCAAACTGATTTAAAAATAATTTTGTTAGAAAGAAAAGAGCTGATCTTCCATTTTATGAGAGATATAACCGCTACCTATCCAGTTTACGTCTTTCACTTCCAAATATTATAAATACTTCCAATATATCCAAACCCTCCTTCTTGGACAATTCCTCAAATACAAACAAACATAAGTTTCAGCCAGTATAGCAAAAATTAAACCAATCATGGGATAATCAAGACAGAATTTCACCAATTCCTAAACAAATAGGAGGACTTTTGTTTGATATACACGGACGCATCAAAAACCGAAGAGGGTGTTGGGGCAGCTTTCATAAGTTCTGATTACAAGGCCACCTTCAAATTACCCAAAAAGAGTACAGTATTCACAGGGGAATTATATACTATACTGAAAGCATTGAATTTCACCGAAGTAAGGAATCTAACAAAATGCCTTATTGTGACAGACTTGCTGAATGCACTTGAGGCAATTGAAGAACTGTACACCAACCACCCCATCATACTCCTCATGAAAAGAGCTATACACTTTCTGCTACAAAATGAAGAATCACAAATTCATTTTATGTGGATTCCATCACATATAGGAATAGCAGGGAATGAGATGGCGGACAAACTAGCAAAAGAAGCTATTACCAACCCGATTACAGCAATAGAACTTCAAGTTGCGTACCAAGATCTGAAACCCTTTTACAAACATATCCTCACCAACTGTTGGCAATTCCAATGAATTATCCAACATCAAGGCATCAGTTCTACCATGGAAGCACACACCTGATAACAGGTGAAAACAAGTAATCCTCTCACGACTTCGACTGGGTCATACACGAGCTACTCATGGATATCTTCTGACGGGCGAACAACAACCTAAATGTACAGTGTGTAATTCTATTTTAAGTGTTGAATATATGTTAACCCAATGCGTTCTATATCATAATGATAGATAGACTCAATTTCAATATTACCCGTTCACTCAAAGAAATATTAGGAGAATATTGTAATACTGACAATCTCTTAGCTTTTCTCAAACACATTAATATGTTACACGAAATATAGCACTAGCATCATCTACCACTGAACCTACGATAATAACCCTCGTGGTTGAAACGTCTTTTTAAAATAACAAAAGAAATAAAAAAACACATTATCTTGGGATTAAATAATGAATCGAGAACGATGAGATCCCTCTCCACTATTGACTGTGCTGATGAAAACTGAGGTGAATTTGCCATTTTTGTCAATCTATCAGTAACATAAAGCTGTTTTCCAAAGGAATTGAAGATTACAAAAACTCCCCTGGTGTTCAAAGAAGAATACCCACAATGCATAGAAACGTATAGAATGTTTGTTTGGTATTTGGATATTTTCAAAAGCCTCCATAATCAACTGACGAATTAAATAAAATAGGAAAAAATATTAAACCCTCTATCAGAATGGTTTTTTGTCTAACTACTCAATCAAAACCTCATCGACAGACATGATTCAATACATATGACATGATTAATAAAAATAAATGTGCAGGGAGGTTCTTTCACCTCACCCTCATTCCTCATGGAGTATTAGTGGAGTGGAGGTGGAGTATTGGGTTCTCTGGTGTTCTTGGCATATCAATAATTCACCTCTTCACAAAAAAATGGGAGAGTCCTTATTGAATTCAGAATTAATTAAAAGTACAAAATTCCTTGGCTAAACTTCAGATTAATGTTCAATTGATATATGTAAAAAACAGAATAAACTGTATTATGCTTTCACCAGTCTCAAATTCAGCTTTCACAGAAGTCATCTGTCCCTTGCCTACACAGAAATCAACTAATATTGTTTCAAGGGGTAGATCAACTCAAGCATCATAAGTGTGCACGTAATAAAAAAAAATCAGAATACTTATTAACTAACTAATCTTGTAGATTTTTTTCCCAACTACACCAAAGGTTCCAAACAGTGCATCTTGTAGAAATACTTTTGAACATAACAATATTTTAACTTTCCCATAAATAAAAAACAAACCGATTTGTAGACACAACACTCCAAAAAGGAGGCAAAGCGCTGACACGTGTTTCTGGCTATTGGCCTCATCAGCGCAGTGCAGCCAAATGTGACGATGGGCAACACTTGTTTGCCGAAGTGTTCAATTTCATAACGAATGTTTGGAATACAAACTGAATAGAGAAAAGTGTGTAATACAGTGTTCATATAAAAATATTTGTTTCGAAAGTATTTAATGTTTATATGAAAGTAGCTGTTTCGATTGGGCTTTTCTTCTAGTTTGTGTGATCTACACATCTTTGTACAAGAGATAACTTTTTGAAATTAATTGCTTTCTTCCTTTCTTTGGAAGATTCCCACAATTTTTTATATGAAGAAGGAGAAGTAGAAAGTCGAAATCTGTATTTCCCAAAAATTAATCTCTTCTAAAAATATACCCCTTTCAGTCTTTTATTTTATACTATACTTACTGTATTGACTCCCATCTATCTTATTATTTAATAGGCAGCCCTCAGAAAGTATAGACAACCCAGTGGAAGGATGCCCAGTTGTGCACATAAAAAAATATGTTAAAAAAATCTTTTTCCGTTAACCAGCTGTCGCACCCCTACGAACGACATCCCTCAGAAGTCAAAACTAGTGCGAGCTAAAGACTAACGGGTGATTCCTAACACGGGTTTGACAATACCAAGTGAACATCGATCGTTCAGCGTGGGGGTTTAACCAGCGACCAACACGGCGTTCGATTTGAGTGAGTGAACAAAGCATCCACGTCGAACCGACCGGCTACCGTCTGATCATGGCGATAATGGTTCATACTGCTCTCTTCTTGATTTATGAATATTGTATATGATATTTTTTGGATAGTAAAAAGGTTTTTCTTAGATGTGAGGTACCAAATAGTAATAATAAAACATGATTCATTTTCAAATCTGTTTTTTCTCTTAGGAAGGCTTGAAAAATGTTTCTTTTTCATCAATACGTCAGTGATTTTTATCTCATTAATATTGATGATTATAATATCTATAACAGTTTCGCTTGCATAGAAGTGTCCTCTACTTTATGAACATAGGTATTGTGACCCTGGTAAACTTATAAATATAACTTGGTTCAAGAAATGTAGTTTTTGAAGAGATTTAGGAATATCCATATTTTAAAAGTAAAGAGATAACCAGTAATTATAATGGAAGTAGTTTATGATGAACCTTCCGAAGAAGGAAATAATCTTGATAGGCAAATTGGAAACTGGAAGAATTAGAGGACTTTCTGGGAATTCCTCTTAAAGAAAGCTCTAGGTAAGACACCTATGAGAGATTGGAAATAAAAAACAAGTATCCAATAAAAATGAATCGGGTACTTTATTAGTGTTACACTTATAGCATGAAATAAATGAGAAATCACAGCTGAACCTTTGAGATACTTATAGACTCTTAAGTTAAAACGTCTATGGAGCTACTATGTATGTATTATGCAGGAAAGCTTGAGTTACAGAGTCAAAAAGAGTGAAGTAATTAAGTAGTTCATCAAGAAATATTCGACTGTGGTTATAGAAATTATAGAAAATAATTAAGTACTTTAAAGAAAAAAATTCGACAAAATACTTCGTCAAAATCAGTGTTGTATTGATCAATTCGCAAAAAAATATGAAACTAAACGAATAATTGTACTTGCTTCTTTCAATAAATTGGTGGGTATAGCCGTTACTACGTGGTAGGAGATCATCATGAAAAATTAGAAATAAAATTTTCTGTTTTTAAACATTTTTATTTGTAACTAATGTTACTGCATTTTCGTCCTATATGGACATTTTCAAACAATTACAATAAACGAATAATCTCAAGAACTTTGCTAGACTGACTGTACTAAAATTCCATAAAAGTGGGCAATAAATCCTCAGAAATATTATTGCATTAAAACTGAAACGTTGTCATTTTATATATTTATATATTTCATCAAATGATGAAATATATAGAATCACAAACTGATAACAATATTTTCGTTTTAATGCAATAATCTTTCTGAGAATTTAGTGCCTACTATTATAGAATTTCAGTTATAGGGTAATGTTTTAATCCGATTATTTTATTAAGAAAAGAAGATGGATATGAAAACTGTCTAGTACAATATTGCCAAAAATGAATAGGTATTTGGAGAAAACAAGGTCACAAAAATTACAGAACAATAAGTGATTTATAGATAACGAGTATTTTAATAATCATGGTTCTCTAATATAATGGAGGAATTAGTAATATTTCTTCAGAAGATACTTCATAAGTTTATATTCATCAACATAATTCTAGAACTATTACCTTCATAATGATGATTTCCAGAGTTCAGAGATATATTGACTTCGAATGAAGGACCACAAATTCAATATATTGAGAAAATATCATATTTTTTATTTCAGTGGGCACTAATTCTTGGATTCAACTGATACACTTGACCAACTGACTCACTTTCTCCCAGTTTGGTATTGCTCAAGTTTTTTACTAGTCAAAGTAAAAAAAATCAATTCGTAAATTTTTTTTTACTTTTATTTCATTAGAATTGTCATAAGCACTTGACATATATATGTAATCGACATAAAACTCAAATCAGCAGCAAGTTTAGCTTAATATCGACTGCCAAATGAAAAATAACTTTTTGTCACTTGCATGCATTCTTGGGTAAGTGTAACACCACTGATGAAACCTTTGGCAGGTCGAAGCAGCGCTGTTAGGTTTTGAATCAGGAATGTTTTGTTTTATGATTCCAGTTTCATCTAGTTGCCTATGGTTAACTGTAGAAATCTCATTCAATCAGGGGTCGAACCGGGTCCGAAATTTTCGGAAAACTCCGATATTTTGGTAAAGGTCCGAAATTACCGTATATTTTTGACATCATCCGAAAATTCAGAACATCTACTGGTCGTAAATTTTTATCATGTGCTTATTAAATTTCATAAGATTACCAATAATAATTTATCAACTAGGTATGTTTGTTGAATTGTCTGGATTAATAGTTTTTATATTTCCCGCCAAATATCGTGGTTCTAGTGCAAGAAACTTTTCAGCCTTTACTGGAGCATTTCAGGCCTCCAGACCTCCCATATATGATGAGCTTCATTATCTAACGTCTTTACTTACTGCAATAATATGTAAGCCAGAATCGATTAAGAAAGTTGGCGTCTGCAATGATATATTATTGCCTACCATCTCCTTTCAGCGAATAAAATGAGTTTGAACGATGATTTGATGAGTGAAATATATGCATTAGAAGAGATTGTTCAGCTGAGTTTCCTAACAAAAGCCCAAGAGCACATGAAAGCAGCTTGTGCCCATATAATCAAAAAAAAGTTCTATGAGCAATAATTTCCTCCAGTCATGTCGATGTCTTCAGCCAGAACAGCGAAAGAAATCAGCTAGCGTGGGTCGAATCGCAAGACTAGCTCGTGGGTTGCCGTTAGAAGTTGATGTCGGACTTGTGCAAGATGAAATGGCGATTGTTACAACTAGAAGAAGACGCCGCGTTGTTGGACAAAACTAACTCAATAATCGATGACTGCTGGCGTCAATTTCATTTCTTCTCCTAATAACGGACAATGGAGAGTTAAAATCCCCTAATGTCACTAAAGTCGTTAAAGCTGTTCTTTCTTTGTCCCATGAAAATGCCGAAGTAGAAAGAGGGTTTTCAGCTTCTCGTAAATACCTAACAGATGACAAATCAATGTGTTAGCGAACCTTAGCCGCTGCCATGGCAGTGA
The DNA here is from genome assembly GCA_015342065.1 of Leptinotarsa undecemlineata. Classification (NCBI taxonomy): domain Eukaryota; kingdom Metazoa; phylum Arthropoda; class Insecta; order Coleoptera; family Chrysomelidae; genus Leptinotarsa; species Leptinotarsa undecemlineata. The sequence goes on along the minus strand of WOGP01002576.1, from coordinate 7,526 downwards.
ATAGCGGAGCTGGTGCCAGGTTGCAAGGAATTGGCTAATTTGGCGCGACATGCCTGTAACTCCTACAAATCACACCTCGAAGAGAAGAAAGTTTTCTGAGGAAATAAGAAGCGGAGACGGCGAAATTGGAAATCGCTACTAAGATGACTGGTTTGAAAACTGGAGAAGAAGAATTAAAGGAGTTGAAGAAGAATCAAGCTGCAAAAAGGAAGATAGAAGTCATATTATTTGAGGAAGCAAAAAAGAAACTAAAAACGGTATTAAAAACATGAGACCCAACTGAGGTTGCTATAGCGGCCACCTTGCTGGAAGGGTCGACAAAGGCAGGGTCAGAGACAATGAATACAGCCAAAAAGCTTGATACTGTCGAAAACCAAGTTAGAACCAAACAGTCCCAAATAATAACAAAATTCTTCAAGAAAAAGTCACTGTACTTTACCTTATTACAAATATTTTTAGCCTGACACCCATAAACCTTTTTCCCCAGAATGTAGGAGATCCGGATTGTTAAAATCCAAAATTAAAGTATTATTACTGAAACATTATTTGTGGATCAATACAACTTTAGTGCAACAGTTGTAAGTATTCAGGAAATTGATTATTGTAATCTCCCAAACTTTTTGGGGAAATACCGGAAAGTCTTATGGGGATTTTACTAATTAATTTTTCAAATACTAGTGAATTTAAAACAATTATAATGATGTTTTACACATAAATCTGTCATTTAAAAAATCTCGATCTCCTACACTGAGCCCGTACCTTCTCGTACGTAGATAGTGAGGAATTACAGTCCTCTCCGCCATCTTGCTTTTTCCATAAGTTAAACACTGAACATGAAAATTTTTAAATTTTTTTGAGAGGAATCACAGCTAATACTCTGTTTAGCTTATGGAAAAATGCACCATGAGGTGCATGAGGTGAAAATGCAAGACCTTCAATTGGCTCGACCCCTGCATTCAGTGGTCGATGTCGAAGCTTGGCTTTGCAATGGATCGTCGTGGGGATTCCTGTTTATCTTTGATAAGCAAGGTTTGAATTTTGTGTAGATTCTTAGGATTGTTTTTTCAAGACAGTTGAGTTCAACAGTCATTTCATTGTTCAGCCTAACGTTACTTATGGAGTCAGACCTACTCTACTATATGTCCAAACAACATTGTCTGTTGTTACATCATAAATGCTTTGTTTCTATCTATAGACTCTGGTTCCATGTATGAAGCAGATGTTTTACATTTACTATATTAAACTTTATTTTGTAATTATGACACACGTCTGATAGCAAGTATTTGTATTTAGTTATTGAAGGTAATAATTTTTGTGAAATGAAGACATCCTTGATATATCTTCATTCCAAACATGGTAATTATCTTGAAATGTTCAGTGAATTATTTTTCAGGTGTCAGTGTTTGGAATAAAGGTCCCTTATACCCACGTCATGTGTTCCATATTCTATTTAGGGTATTTTCAAGTTTTTTTGTCATTTCTCGAAAGGCTCAAAATAGGAGGAAGTGGAAAAAATGGCTCAACAGTTGCAGTAAGAACCTCATTATTATTAGCTGTTTGCTTCATGCCTTTTATTTGCTATTGAGCATAATAGTGACAAATTAGTAAGGTAGTCGAATAGAGTGTCAAGATTGTCATGCCTGAAACTTTTAGTAGGTCAAGTGGTACTGCCTTTTTCAATCAAACAGCAAATTACACACCGAATTCGAACTTTTTCTTTTTATTTGTGAAGTCCAATGTGCAACTTTCTCTAATAGGTAAATTATATCTTTGTACCCAAAGAAACTATTATAATATACGGCTGGCAATGTACAGTCTGACTTACGTTACAAAGATCTTGTCATTCTGTGAATTTTTTAAGATTGACACAATGCAAGTTTGTGCATTGAATTTAGTATCAATGAAACCCTTGACCCTCGATATGTTGGTGGTGTCTCGCTATACCAATGTAGTAACACATTTCGATGAATATTATAAATACATGCGAGGTCCAAAAGTGTATCTTCTTAAAAAACACTTGCTTTCTCCAGGATTCATCTGATCCTTTATCCAACCAGTAATTCGTCATTTGTTTTCTATAATGGAAGTATTCAGTGGTTTTGAGTCAAAAGTAATCCTTAACCTGTTTACCTACTGCATAGCACATTTATTGTATGTTTCATTGCATTACTTTTTCATTGAACTTCTAAATGACTCAGATTATACAATTCAAATATACAGAACATCAGTATTGACGTCATAATACCTACATACTTTATACTGAAAACGTTCTATACTGGTATCTGCAATATTTTGTCAGTGATTTAAAAAACTTTCGTGTTTGAATTATAGATATCACTGGTCAGGTAATATATCTAATCTTTCTTCATTGGAATTTGTACATCCAATTTTTGATTACAATTACATTTTCTTGTTAAATACTTTGGTAATAAGTGGTAACTCTTAAAAAACACTTTTTTCATATCAGTACAAAAACACTGTCTCTCGACGCCAGTTTTGCTAACCAAATTAGTTTCATCAGAAGATGAAAAATACTAAGTTTCTACATCTAAGGTAGGTCTATTTATACTTACACATCATTACCTCAGTTGATAGGATCGTCAAATGATGTTCAATAAATGAATTCCGAGGTTGTGTTCATTTATATTAATATCCTAATTCCTAATTTATATGACTACCTGGTATTTACTTGGTTTATATTTCTAATTATTACATAATATTATTAATTATTGAAGGGGTTATATTTTTTTAGGAGTGATTAATTTTTGGGAAAGAAAGTTTTTGGCTTTCTACTACTCCATCTTGATACAAAAAAAGAGGATAAGGGAATCTTCCAAAGAAAGGAAGGAAGTGATCAATTTGCAAATAAGTAACTCTATACATGGATGTGTAGATCATGCAATTAATTTAATTTAATTATGTTAAATAATTATGTTTATAATTAGAAATATAAACCAAATAAATATAAGGGAAATAAAATGTAGTTACTAACATATAAATTAGGAATTAGGATATTACTGTGTAAGTATAAGTAGACCTATCATAGATGTAGCAACTTAGTCTTTTTTTCATCTGATGATGATGACTTTGTTAGCAAGACAAGTGTTGAGAGACAATGTCTTTGTTTTGGTGTGGAAAAAGTTTTTCATAGATTCACACCGAGGAAGTGAGGTGGATCCAGAGGTACAAGCTCGTTTTGAAACGAGCAGATATTGAATTTAAATGTACATAGTGCGTGAAAAGGAAATATTTGACTCACTTCTGCAGTTAATTGAATATTTCAGTTCAAACCTCAGTACAAAAATGTCTAACCAAAAAATATGTAATAGTTATCTCATCTCTAATATTGATATCTCCTTTAAATTATGATATTTATTTTAGATAGTTTTTCTATAGTTTTTTACAAATATATTTTTGAGAATGAATATTTAGTTTACCCATTAACGGAAAGTTGAGGCATAATTTGGTAACCATCTTGTTAGTCTAACAATCACATTTATCACACACTTGTTTGTCATTGGTACTAACATAGGTACGCACTTTCTCTTGGCTTATTACCCAAAATTAATTATGCATGTGTCATCTGAATTTGTCTCCTTTTTTTTACAAAAAGTAATGGTACTCTTTCGTGTTATTTTTGTTTTGGAGCTAATATACCATTATTCATTACTTTATTCATTACAAGAATCTTTGCATGAACCCATTTGCAATTGTAATTAATGTCATGTATCGTTAATTTTTAAATATATAAGGTTTGTGACGTAAGACAATGAACTGCAAACCGAGTTTAGCGAAAGGTGTGTAGAATATTTTTTCTGCGACCATGGAACATTCATCTTTTCAGAAAGAACGTACCGAATCCACCACCAATTTCAATGAACAGAAAAAATATTTAGGTGTCGAATGTCTACAGTGCATGGTTATCGTGAAGCTTCAAATGTGATTGCTGTTCTGTAATGGATCAAGGCTGATGGACTAGGACGCTTTCAATGGTTTTAGTATCTTTTTTGTCATATTGTTGGTGAATTATTTGGTAAAATATAACATTTCAAAAAAATGAGTATTTATACCAAATTTATAATTTCATTTCCTGATCTCGTTGGTTGATTTGAAGAATGAAAGATATTATTGAAAATCAAGATTTGCTTTTTTTGCTAAGCTTCACTGAGGCGCCTTTGCAGCTGTCAGTGAAATCTTCAACATTTTTTGGACACTCATCAAGTTTTGATTTACAGATAAAATTGAAATGAAAATGACAGTTTTTCAAATTATTTATTTATTTAGGGGCAAGCCCATTTACAATATAAATTACAATATTAAATTATAATTAAAATAAAATCAAATAAGGTACGGAAATAAATACAAATTGCAACTGATAATAACTTAGAAGATCTTAATATAACGTTTAAAAGAGTTTAATTTAGAGTATAAAACGACAAAAGACAATGAGCGTCTATACAACATATAGTACCTTAAACTTTACATTAAAACATTGAAGCACAGTATTCCGTAATTCGGTTTTAAAATAATGCAAGGAGATGTTGAACATCTCAAAATCAATGTTACTAGTGGCTAATCGTAAGAATCTTGGAATGCAGCTATTGAACATGTAGATACATTTTTTCTAGGAGTTCAGAACAACTGCATTATTTCCTATGACTCTTCAATGATCCAAATTCTAATTACAATTACATTTCCTTGTTAGATACTGTGGTAATAAGTGGTAACTCTAAAGAAAATACTTTTTCCAAATCAGTACAAAAACACTGTCCCTCGACGCGTGTTTTGCTAACCAAATTAGTACCATCAGGAGATGAAATATATCAAGTTTTTACATAGGTCTATTTATTATTAAACAACATTACCTTAGTTAATGGGGACGTCAAATGTTGTTCAATAAATTAATTACTTGATTGTGTTCATTTGTATTATATAACAATTCCTAATTTATATGACTACCTAGTATTTATTTGGTTTATATTGTTGATTATTATGTAATAATGTTATTTATAAATATGGAACAATTAGAAATATAAACTAAATATATATTAACGAAATGAAAAGTGGTTACTAACATAAACATTAGGAATTAGCATATTACAGTGTAAGTATAAATAGACCTATCGTAAATGTAGTTTTTTGTTCATTACTTGATAATTATAACTAGTTAACCGAGACACTTGTTGAGAGGCAGTGTTTTTGTTTTGGTGTGGAAAAGTTTTCCATAGATTCATTCTGAGGTGGAAGTCGTTAACAATAATAGTTGAAGTTTTATATAAGAGGGCTATTCTCATGTGAACAACAACCCTCAAAAATCAAAACTTGTTCAGGTTGAAGATTAATGAGGCCTTTATATAATTCCTAGCACTGCCAATTCTCCTCGTCCAATAGTGCTGTACCTAGATAATGACCGATATCCTACAGATACTTGTGCTGTTTCCTCGACAAATACAGATGTATATTTATTGTTCAGACAAGCATTTATTTACACTCCTGAGGAGACTAGGTCTCACCAGGAGTAATTTCTGAGTCCTATGTTACCATTAACTAAAACTTTTGAATGTTTCTCTCGCAATCTATATTATACACTGTGAAAGCTAAACTACAGCCTGATGTTGACATTTTTGAAACGAAAGTTTTTCGACTTATCAATAATAATAATAATAATACTTTTTATTTAAATTGGCATCCCAATATATATACAAAGTTTACATGCTGGTAATTATAGTAACAAACACTTCTTTATTTTATACATCATTTAAATTTATATACAATATTTTACATTAAGACTGTCACTGTTGTAATATTTCCTTCCATTTCTTCAATTCAATAATCGTTTTCTGCCCGTTATTTCAACTTCCTAACAGGTGTACCTATTTTGTAACAACCTAAATGAATAGATAAACCCCAAGAAAGAAGAATTGAATATCTACTTTATCATCAGATTCATTTTTTGTCCAATGTATCTCAGTTGCAGGTTACAAAAGAACTTTCTGTTTTGTCATAGATCGGTTATGCTTTGATTGATGAGGATATCTACTTCATTCTATATTCTTCAGATTTTATCCTATACAAAGATCATGATATTTCATATTTCATTTTTAGAATTGAACATAGTTTATTTCAAGGTTCTATATGTTTATACTCTGTCATATATGATAGGTAAACGAGCAAGTAAAGAGGAATATGACAAGGTTATTAATGAAATTGTTAAACAAGCTTGTTGGGTAATTACTGATTTCATTAGAGAAAAAATTAAATTTTGCCAGAATAAAGTTTAGTTTATGTGCGAAATATTTTTTTAAATCTGGTATGGAGCTGGCAGGATTGAAGTTTTAAGCAAATTAAAAAGTCTAAGGTATAGAAAAACTACAGAATTCTAGGTTCATTCGATTGGAAATATGACAACAATTTAAACCTTGCAGCCTGCTCATCGCATTCTATGAATAAATACGAAATAAGTTACAGTCAAACAAAAAAAATTGTCTCTATTTATTACAGTACTCAAAAAAATTATAACTTGTATCAGATGCAGGATGATGTTAGAAACTGCCTTGAAATCGATTATCACAATTATGAATAAACCTATCTGTAAAATATGATCACTAAGATTGCAACAATTATATTCAAAACTTCTAAAATACTTGTTCAATGTTTAGTATAATCCTAGGAAATATATTCTTTTTGTGGATATGCTTTCTCTATCAAATTTAAAAACGGATACCTTAAATATGTTGGATATGATGCATATAGTTTCTAAAAAGTCACCAATGAGTAAATAAAATTACTATTTAGGAATAAAACTGCCAAAAATACAGTTTTTTGTAAAATAGATTATCTAACTACCACAGTGGCTGCCCAAAAAAACACTACATATAAAACCATATTATTCTTCGAAAAATTATTTATATACTGAAGCAGATACACATACATCATTACTTTTCTCAAAAAATGCAGAATATGTGAAAAATGCATGCCAACTACACATGCTGTACCAAAGTTAAGGTTCGATAAAGTAGTTATGGATATTCATGAATTTATTGCAAAGTCATATATGGTTATAATTGACTGTTTTTGATATTTGCTAGATATATTTTTAATGTCAAATAAACCTCAAATTCAGTTAATAATAATAATAATAAACAGCTTTATTTCAGAGTAGATTACAAACTTTTATTGCAAAAGGTCGGTAACAGAATGAAATGGCGTCAAACAAGAAGGTACAGATTATTTTGTTATAAATATTTTTAAATGAATATTCCAGTGGGTATAGGTCTATGAGAATTTTTTTTAGTTCTCTTTTGAAAACTCCAATTTTCTCAGTTCGCTTTAATCTGTTTGGAAGATGGTTGAAAAGCTTGATTGACATATAGTGGGCGCTTTTTTCAGTTACTGTTAGTCTATGAAGGGGATACATATATTCATTTGTTCTAGTGGAATACTTATGAGCAGGTATATTCTCAGTGAAGAGGTGTGAATTTTTATAAATGAACATTAGGCATTCATAGATATAAATCGCGTAGATT
>WOGP01002575.1:0-16518 GCA_015342065.1 Leptinotarsa undecemlineata | reverse complement strand
TGTACCAATTTAATCGAAATTAAAGGACCTCATGCATTTATTTTTATGATATTTAGTATGTTATAAAAATATCCCTAGACTTTTCCGATGTGTGTATTTTATAATGAGCTTGATATTCTTAGGTCTAAATTTCTGAATGTAGCAAGCATAAACTCTCATCAAACACACTCTTTCGTTATCTTTCCCTTCGTCTTTCACCCTATTGATCTCACCTTTTATTTCCCCCCTTTCTTTTCTCTGTCTGTCTCTTTTGCTCAGTTTTTCAATGTATACGTTCAGTTATATGTCTTTTCGTTCCTTATAACCAATTCTCCCTTTTACCAATTTTCCCTTTTTCACTTCACATCTCTCGCTTCATCTGTCTCCCATTCTATGTCACTTCCTGGGTCACCTTCTGCTAGCAGTTCAGTTGAATACCATCTATTATTCCCAAACAAACATATATCCAAACTAAAAAATATCCAAATCATCGGTTTTTCTCAAGCATCCCTTTCTTTTCCAGTATATCAATCGAGCATGCGAAAAACAACTTGGCCTACGGCAGGAAGACGCTTTAGGAAAAACCCTTCACGACCAGATCATAAACGACTATATGCAGATCAGCTTGATGGGATCTTATTTGCTCAGAGGCAAAGAATGGAGCGGACACATGACTCTCAAACGGAAATCGTTAGATAGTATAACGACCACTTGTAAAGCGGCGTCTTTCTGCTGTTACGGAAGGTAAGCTGCAAACCAACTCTCACAAAGGATGGAATACCACAAGGTACCGTACTAGGACCACTTTGATCAATCATCTATATAATATATTATCGTGAGTATAATTGGTAGAATGGAATTGGTTTTTTTTTTTCAGGATGCCAACACATTTCATCCTCGTCTTTGATGTGGGATATACGGAGACGACGAATGTTCTGACTCAATCGAGAGGCAGCATTCATTCTATTCGGAGGGGATCAACAGACGTCAGGAGCGTAGGTAGCGACTATTTGAGACGGACGTCGCTGGCCAAGTTGAATTCGTTGCCGATAGAAGGACCGATAACAAAAGTAAATGCAAGGCTTCTTCCGTTTTTCTGATTTTCTACAACTAGTTCACCATCGTTTCCAGGTAATAAGTCTGATAGATCAAGCCAGAGAAGGTGCCAACCAGAACCCCCAAATAATCCAATTACTGGACAGAGTCGAAGATATCCTGAAGAGTTGCGAATTGTACTCGACGCACGTGAAAGAGGACTTTCGGATGAAGCTCGACGAACCTGTGGTTTCTGATCTGATCACTGCTCTGCTATCGGTAATATCCGTTACTCATTTATATGTGTGACCTCTTTTCAAACAACGATTTAGATTTCGTACATTTTTCACAGAAAACACCTCAACCGACACTGTCAGCGTCGTCGAGGAGAAGCAGTAACGATTCTTCGGTCTTCAGGCCGGCCAGGCCGGGAATGCATAAGGTAAGATCGTTCGACCAACTGAAATTAACGATTTCTTTTCCTTCATAGCTTCTACTGTATCAAAAATGGTTCCTTTCAATGCTTCATTCACTTTCGGGAATATATACCAATCACACGGAGCCAGATCCTGGTGGTGTTGTTCCTCAGCAATGGTGGCTCACGGAGAATGGCTAGAATCTCAAGTCAATATTGTTCATTCACTGTTGCAGGAATCAAAATTGTATATAGAACTGCATGTATGTCGATAAAACAAGCGTCGTCACCTTGGACATTTTTATTTTCTCGTCTTTCTTTGAAACGTATATACCACGTTCATTCATCCCCATATTCTCCCTGTAAGAGACAATAGATAGATGATGCGGATTCTCCACGTTCCAGTTCTTCTTCTTCTTTTCGATTCAATCGCCTCAGCAACTAAGGCTCTCCGGTCAGTTGGTAACGCGAGTTTCAGTTGAAATTTCATTTCAACGCGTTAAAACGTCTACCATTTCATCACGAGCGACAGATATACAGTACGACATGAACTAATGCTGTGGCCCAACTGAGTGAGTTAATGTCGTCCAGCAGGCTGAAATGTGGAAGGGAGATGGCGGGCGATTCGACAATATGGCGTTTGATTCCGCAACGCAACGTATGTCTCAAAGAAAACCAGTCCAGTTATGTTCCAGCTACACCCCATACACATCCACCCCTAAATAACTTAACGCAGAAATATCTCACCTAAATATCAGTGATGACAATCTGTTTCAATCGAAACTCTAGTAAACAATATCTTTCGAAACATCGATTCAGAATTCTATCAATATTATTCTCGATCGAATAACGTTGACGTTATTTATATTATTTTTGGTTTATATTATTTTTGGTTTATAAAGCACACCAACAAATTGAAAAAGATTAATTCGTTTCTGAGGAATGTTATTTAATTTGGAAAATTGGAAAACAGTCATGTAAATAATTTTATGAATAGTTCAAAACTCCAGAATAATTTTGGATGGTTGCTAGCTTCGATAGAATGGCGCCCGGGTTTAGAGGTCATGATTAGTCACAAAAACGGTTAAAATGGCCCTCCTGGTGGGAAAGTGAAGAAGTAGTGGGTGTTGGTAACATTAATAAAAATCATCATTAGGTTCAATTGCACCGTTTAGCCTAAAAGTGCTTTCGAGATTGGTGATGAAACGGTGAATTGACACTTGACAGAACTGTTGGTTAACTATAAATGGTAACTCAAATTGTTAATCGATAGTTTGAACTGTCGATCATTAAAAACACTCTGTAACGCTTTTGCCATCCCTTTGCTTCCAGAAACATATTTTTCTCAAATCTGATATCTTTACTTAACTGATAAATTTTAAGCATATCTTAATAAGTGATTTGGGTTCCTATCATTTGAATCCTTCATTTTTTATGATATATTGGTTTACATTTACAATTTTTATAGGCTCCTGCAGCGTTGAAGGAGCTCTTAGAACACTCTTTGTCGTGGGACTTCGACATATTCAGGCTGGAAGACTTGACGAAGAAGAGGCCGCTGACGCAGCTCGGCATGTCTCTCTTCAACCATTTCGAGGTGGCGAGCGTGCTGAATTGCGACGAGAAGACCCTCTTCAACTGGTTGACGGTCATTGAGGCCAACTACCACATGGAAAACTCATACCACAACTCCACGCACGCGGCCGATGTTATGCAAGTGAGTATTATTGTCCTTTATAGGAATAATACCAAAATGACAAGTGATTCAAAAGTAAAAAGAACTTGTAAACCAATAGTGGGTAACATATATGGCGATTAGGCAACTCAAAATTCTGTCATCAGCAACTGGTTTCATCATACCTAGAAATCACCCACATGATTATTTGCTGCTACAACCTTTTCTTCATTCATTATCTCATTATACATTTATCTGATCCCTCACAGAACCTTCAGCTGTCAATTTCTATGATTCTCCAATCAACTAGCAGCATTGTATTCTCTTTCGTGATTTTTCTCTTATTCAACTTTTATCCGTCTCTTTTCTACCTCATTCGATTTCTTTTATCCAAGATTCTCATGATAATTCTCGTGCAAGCTGAAGATCAACGAGGTCATCACTTTGGACGAGATATATTGCGAGACAAACTAGTCTTTCGCCGTAAATCGTGACTATCATATGATGCTTCCAACAGAGTATCTTGTATATTATATTTATTATACATATATTCATAAGGTACATTAACCAAACACTTTTTTGGCGTAGGCACAATGATACTTTCACAAACGTCATTCACAAAAACTGTGAATGACATTTGAAGAATTTCTTCACAGAAAAAGCAAAATTGCACAACTTCAATTTTATTCAATACTGAAGAACGCTGTGACGAAACAATCATAACAATACTATCCAACACAACGCCAATAAAAAATTGTTGTATGATCATAAAAACCATAGATATTTTACACAGATGTTAAACCATCCTGATATTTGATTCCAAACTGCAAAAATGTAACACTTGCCATCGACTCATGAGTTCTGGCGTCATTAAATTCGAAAACGTGCTTACGTCTGTCTGTCTGTTTGGATCTGAAAAATATCCCTTTTTTGTGGGCCCCTACTTTCTTACTGAGATTTTTTATGTTCCGTTTCAGGCGACAGCTGGATTCTTGGATAAAGAGAGGATGAAGTCCATAATGGAGCCTCTAGATGAAGCTACGAGTTTGATAGCCGCAGCAGCCCATGATTTAGACCATCCTGGGAAGTCGAGCGCCTTCCTATCGAATTCGGACAATCCGTTGGCCATTCTTTATAATGACGTCACCGTCTTGGAGTCTCACCATGCTGCGCTTACGTTCAAGCTCACGCTAGGTAAGAATTGCAAATAGAAGTTCAATTACTTTTTACAGATCCGCAGACTTGATAACTTTGGTTGTTGCTGTACAAATATTCTTCATATACACTGGTGTAGCGACTCATACTTGTAGAATCGTTATTCATACTTAATTTCAACTTGAAGCTTTTGTGGTATTTCTGATTTAGTTCTTGACTCCGCCTGCTGAAATAATAATTTGAGACTACCCTTTCCTAATTTGATAAAAAATCCAGTAAACTATAATGCAGTAGAATTGTTTAACCATATACCGACCGGTATAAGTAATTATCTTTCAAGATTATCATCAAATTGTATTGGGAGATTATTCAAATTGTATTGGGGTATGTTTTTTCTGTCTATCTGCTTTTAAATTCAACGTACTTGGACAAAAAAATTGGTATATAAGTAAGGTAGGGATGAGCTTCCATAAGACTGATTAGGGACAATCGATATCATTTTATTATCGAAAGGGAATGTCAAATGAAACAAGACACATTCCTTGTGAATTCATCAATATTTTCCAAGTGAATCTATTGTAGGAAGCGCAGCATTTTTGAACTACAGTTTGATGAAATTGAAAACACACAGGATGAAGAACATGTAGAGAACACATTATTTTCTAGAAATGGTGCTCTTTACAATAACATGGCACATTTTTCTAATGTATGAAATAGGAATTGATTGCTTGCGTTATTTTGTCAGGCCTAGAAGTTCAACTATTTTTTAGAACCTAAGTTGTTTTTTCATTGTATATACCCGAATGAAAACTCGAATTTTATCGTCGTTACAGTCCTTAATAGAATCTATTGCCATTTACGTTAACTTTATGATATTGAAAATATTTTTTCTGAAGTAATACCTACAGGTAGAATGTGTGCATTTTATAGGTTATTTAGAATAACATCAAAATTGGTATAATAAAATCGAACGTTGGACAACTTAATGGATGTCATTACAACAGTACAGCATCAGGTTTTTGTGTAGATAATTTTAAAGTGGTCATTTTGAACAAAGTTCCATGTCGAAAAAGTGACTTTCAAATGTCATTCAACATGCAACTAATTGGTAGTGTCGACGATTAATCTCGAGGGCTGACTTGTCTGTATTTTCCTTTCTCTTTCAAGTTGATATTCTTATAATGTGAAGTGTTTTAGTAAAGCCTATAATATTTCAGATGTTTTTTCGATTTGAATTTCATGAATTTCAAAAGCATGCTTTTTTATTGCTAAATGAAATGTTAATTTCTTGCTTCTGGAAAATATAAGGAACAATTATTTGTCATTTGCCAAATTTATTGTAACGAACTATCAGCTGCCACTGAAGTTGATTATTCTTTGATTGCCGCAAATGTATAGTGTTTTGTCTTCATTTTTCACTTGTAGAAGAGAAGTATACTACATCAAAGTATGTTTTTCGCGTATTTTAATAATGACACACATTTGTTCTTCTCTTGTATCCTTATTGTAGTGCCGGGTGACGTCACACCGTTGCCGGACTTGCCAGTGACGGCTCATCTGCTCGATCGTCTAGCAATATTTACCATTAGCGTGATATTGCGTCATTCAGATATACGAGTATGTTCATATTCTTCTCTGTTTCATCAATTTTTATCCCCTTTTTTCTTCAACCTTCGAGAGAACACGAAGTCCTTACATATACAACGTCCTTACATATATAATGTCAACAGCAGTTGACAAACATCTGCACAATCGGTCATGAGTTCATTGCATTGCTGTTAAGTTAATCCTCAAAGAGTAAAAAATGCAGTAGTATATACAAAACATTCAGATATGATTTTCACTGATCACCAATGAGTAAACTGTTACTTTTTCAGGTGACGAAAGAATAAACATTTTCAAAAACTTGGACAGAGAGACTTATAAGATAGCTCGATCGAATGTTATAGATATGATTTTAGCAACTGAAATGACAAAACATTTCGAACATCTGGCCAAATTCGTCAACGTCTTCTGCTCGAAATCGTCTTCTTCAGATCAGGAGGTAAGTAAAATATGAAAGTACGCTTTGAAATCCATATTTTCTGAGATAGTCCCTCCTCCCTTGGCTAGTCCAACATTATATTTCAGGTAACCTAATGAAACAAACCGCATCCATTGTGATATTTATTTTTCTGGTAGAGACTTTTAGAATATTTTGATGATTCTAATGACTGTTTCAAGTTTCATAAATATTGTAATGAATCTGAAGCCGGCCCTGACCGATATCTCTGCAATCAAATGCATGACCGCGCAAGAAGCGGTCTGACACGCCGGGAAAATACTAGGCGGGTACAGAGACCTCTCTAGATACATCTAGAAAGATCGTTAGCGGTATATAAAACCTAATATCCGTCCATAGAGGGAGTTTATAGCTAGAAAGTGAATTGTGCGGTTAACAAACAGTGAAGAGAACTTAAGCGTGCTAAGCTGTGTATATAAATTAGTTGTGTTAGTGAAGTCTTGTTAAAAATAAATTTGTTTGAGACAGTTATTTCTTCAATTCGTTACAATATGGTGCAGTTGAAAATGTGAACGAGGTATGGTAGAATATGTGGGCAGCATTTATTTATGAAAGCTATACACGGATTATCCAATCCTGGGAAACTATTTTTAATTTTTTTCAGAGTTTCCAGAACAATTGATTCATCAACAATTCTAATTCACATATTATTCTCATAGTAATCTCTAATTGGATTATTGGCATCAGTATGTGGTTTATTATTTAAAAAAATGAGTAATTACTAGGTGAATCAGATATAAACAAAATTTTTTTGACAATTTATTTTTATTTTAGACGAAAAAAAGGATACAGTTCATTTTTCTACATGATCTCCTATTTTTGAAACACATTTTTCCCACCGGATAGGCAGCTTCCCAATTCCTTCCACGAAGAAAGATGCAGGTCATGTCTGCAGCCAATTGCGCACGTAGGCTTCAACCTCAGCATTACTATAGAATCTTTGGCCTCACAAAGCTTCCTTGAGAGGGCCAAACATGAAAGTCACAGGGTGACAGGTCTGGACTGTAAGGAGGGTGTTTCAATGTTTCCCACCCCAGATGCTCCAATTTTTCCCTAGTCAAGGCTGCTGTATGGAAGTGAGCATTGTCATGGAGAAGAACCACTTACCTGATCGATAGGTCTCGTCTTTTGCGGCGATATGCAAGTCGGACCTCACTCAAAATGTTGAGTAGTAGGCCGTATTAATTGTCCTGCGCTGCGTTAGTGCAAAAAATCGAGATACAGCAATCCACGCTAGTCAAAACGGTAGCCAAAACCTTGCCAGCCGACAAATGTGACTTGGCTTTCACTGGTCCAGGTTCTCCTTGTTTTTTTTTCCACTCTATACTCGCTTGTTTAGACTCTGGGGTGAAGTGGTGCACCCATGTTTCATCACAGGTGATAATGTGAGTGAGAAATTGGTCTCCTTGTTCCTGAAATGGTGCAAAAAGACGCTCACATACCTTTAGATGACGCAATTTCTGGTCAGCTGTGAGAAGGCGAGGAACCCACCTGGCGCACACCTTACGGTACCCTAGCTCCTCTGTGAGTATGGACTAAGTGCTCCCATAACTTTTCACGACCTTACTTGCAATTTCAGAAGTGTACGACGTCTGTCATCTTCAATAAGCCGCCGAACACTGCTGATGTTGTTCGCTGTAATGCTGATGCGAGGTCTGTGGTCATGGCTCTCATTTTCAACACGATCACGTCCCTTAACGAACTGATTATTCCATGCAAACACTCTGGCTCACGACAGTGTCTCTTTCCCGAACTGGGCAGTCAATCTCTTTAGGATTTCGGCTGGTTTTACGCCTTCTGCGGCGAGAAACTTGATTACACGTTGCGCAATTGACGGAAGTACCCCTTTCCTCCGACATCGTCACGCTGGTCACTGAGACGATCGAGGAGGCAAGCACACATGCTTCCCCTACTCCTAACTAACCTACCCAATAACAAACAGCGGAAATGTTCTCCTTCCACTATTGTCCCTGAAAGTTGAAAAGCCTCATTTATATTCGATTCACCCACTATAATGTTAGGGGTTTATATAATATCAACTTGCTTTGATATATTCTGACCCAGCAACTTTTTCTGCTTCTCAGACCTCTAGAGAATTTTCGCTGGAGAGAAATTCAGCTCCGATAAAGAGGTAGTCATCGAAACTGAGACCAATTTTGAGGTCTCAGTTTGAGGTACGAGGCTTGTGAGGAAAAGTTGTATGACTACTATATTGAATAATAAAATCGAATTTGATATGAAAAAATATGTTCTATGTTAGCCTAAGAACTTTTCAGCCCAAGAAATTTTAAAAAACTGTTTTCGAAGCACGATGGGCGTTGTTCACAGTTGGTGCCTGAGGAAACAGATATCTGTCAACCCCAGTAAAACTGTTATAATCCCTTTCACCCCTTTCCCTCAATGGTGAGGTTATTCCATTTGGAACGGAGGTAAAATATCTTGGCATTGCCTTAATAAAAAACTCACCTGGAACGCTCACTTGCAAAAAGTTTCACACAAAGCCAGACTGTTGCTATGGACATGTCGAAGGATTTGTGGTGAACTTGGGGTTTAGGTCCCAAACAAATCCATTGAATATATGTGATGATTGTCAGACTAATATACACGTATAATGCAATTGACTGGTGGCCGAAGGCTTTACAGAAAACGGTCCAGTCGAAGCTCTCTGGCTTACAGAGACAGGCTTGTCTACCAATCAGTGGTGCCACCAGTACCATACCGTCAGCGGCCATGGAGATCCTTCTAGAACTACCTCCTCTCCACAGTTTTCTGGAGAGAGAGGCTACATAGACTGCATAAAGACTTGTGCCTATTGCCAATTGCACTAATCAATTAAATGCAGAGTGCAACAGAGTGTTGGTTAACACTAGAAGTCACAGCATTCTGGAAATGACCTCTGACTTTATACCTCCAACTATCAACTGCTTCATAAAGTACTTTTCCCGAGTAGAGAGGAGTGGATCCTCCGGGAGACCGAAATATTAAGAGCAGATAGTCAGACCTCTGATTTTATGCCTCCATCTGTCAACTACGAACTGCCTTATGAAGTACTGTTCCTGAGTAGAGAGTACTGGATCCTCCGGGAAAACTAATCGGCTTCGTTGAGAAGCTGGGTTTATTTGGTCGAGTGTGAATAGGTGTGAACCACAATAAACTCGGGGGGTTTGCGGTGGAGGGTCGAATAGACCCACTAACTTTGGATCTAACCTAACCATGAATGTATTTACAAATGGTGGAAAGTTCTTAAGATATATGCAAAAAATCATTTAGTGAAGTATAACAATTAATATATATGTTTAACACGTTATTTTTTTTAACAGGGAAAATATGAATATTCCAGTCGATATAAGAATATAAACATTATATGAATATTTCAGTCTCTATAAAAGTATTCAATATTCAAAATTGCGATCGCAATAACAGAAATATTCGAAAAATAGAAGTTTGACCAAGGCCAAATTTATCCGCAACTCAAAAACAATACCATAGAACACGATGACAGAATTTGGCTATTGAGTTTTTATGAAACGGAGGAAAAATAGAATTATATTTCTGAATAAAAAACCTATTCTTTTCACCATTTACGAAAAAAACAACACCCTGTGTATCTGGAATTATTTTTAAAACATGGGTTTCTGGTTATTACATATAACGTTCGACTGCTTCGAAAATTGTGTATACTTTCATTTGAACACAGAAGTGGCATCGGTTGAAAAACGTAGTTTTTTGTCATTTTTCTGTCGATCAGTTGATAGAAACAATACAAATACATATTCTATATTTGGAAAATATATATGAATGAAACGTATATCCTATTACGTAATGAATCTATGAAACATTAATAAACGTACCGCAATAAAATTTTATGATTTATACGTATCGGCGCATATGTGAATAAAATGAATTAATGTTTAACTTTAATTACATATCTTTATTAAAGTCATTGCCTAAGAGAAAATGAACGTTCAGGAACTTATACCCACAAATGTCGCAAGATAATATAATGATACATTTTTTCGATAGGGTATTTCTCAAGCGTATGTTGGATTAATTGAAATACGAGTATGCTAATTGTTATTTTGATAAAAACGGATGTTTCAAAAGGCTGATAATGCACCAACCGAGCACTCACCTCAAATTAGCATGCAGAGAGAGATAAGATATATGAATTACTTGTGAAATATACACGTTCGAATGTTGTACCTGCATTATATGCATTTTTCTGTTCCCGCTCCGATTGTGTACCGTGGATATCTTTTCAATAATATCTATATAATCTTATGATTCAGGTTTATTGCAACAACGGAGATAAAATAAATTAAAATCATGTGATTACAGAAATTCGATAAAATATACTCAAAACTTATTGCAATATACTAAAACTTATTGCAAGTTGGGGTATTGATAATAAAAAAAAAAGCAAAACCATAGCAATGTTCTTTTAAGATGGTATCCTTTAAAAAACTGTAAAATATTTTCGTGGCAACTTTAGTTCAAAACGCCTTGTCAACTTGTTTTGTATGTTACAATATTAGTTGTCAGTATTTTAATTTAAATTTAAAGTTCGTTAACTTCAAGTCTTACAAATGGTTAGATCAACAGAAATGCATAAAATAACAGATGAACTCAAATTAAATGTGATGCTTGATTTGAGGAAAATCACACATACATCGAGTAGACAGGCATCCACAACATTCAATGTTAGCCATACATCCGTAGTAAACATATTAAAAGAAAATAAAATGCATCCCTATAAAATAATACCTACTCAGGAGCTCATGGAACACGATTTTAATAAAATAACTTACTTTTGTGACCAAATGATGGACATGTTGGATAGTAATATCATTCGAATAAAAAATATTATGTTTCCCGATGAGTGTACTTAAAGGTCATGTTAATCGGGAAAATTGCCGATACTGATCAACGGAAAATCCTCACTGGATGAGATAAGAAAACGCAATACACTCAAAAAGTTAATTTTTGGGCAGAGATTGTGGGAAACCATATGATTGGTCCCTTTTTCATTGAGGGCAACTTGAATGGCCATACTTATTTGGCACTACTTCGAAATTATGTCATTCCAAGTTTAACAAATTTATATCCTGATCCAGAAAATCCTCAAGTTCCAGTGAATACGATATAGTTTCAGCAGGATAGAACACCACCACATTATCAAATATTCACCTCAAATTAGCATGTCAGAGAGAGATAGAGTATTTCATCAGTTCGGACTTCCATTATCTAATATAATATAAATTGATTTGATAACCCTAAAAAAATCAAAAAGATTACCCAAAAATAACAATTTTATTAAAAAACTGAAATTACAAAGAAATAACATACAATAACAACCAAACAAATGAAAATTGAAATAATGATAAAAGCTAAAAAAATTTAAAAAAATAAAAATATTATTAACAAAAATGAAAAAATAAAAATTAAAAGATTTCAAACCAAGTTATGTCACAACGTTTCGTTATGTCACAATCGTCTTCGGGTGACTGGACTTATTCCTCCGAGATCTGACTATTTATAGATCATTCGAGTGCTTTCCCCTATTCCCTCCTCCCTCTTTCCGCTTCATTGGTTTTGACAGGAGATGACCGTTTGACGGGAGTTGATCGTTTTTCGCTTGATTAGAGGTTTCCATATGTTACGTATCTCTACGTTAGCTTGACTGAATGCGTTGTTGGGCAACATATACGCGACTTCTTTGAATTTTCTCCTAAACCAGTGTTCCTCTTTGTGGATGATTTCAGCTTGAGCCCACTTGATGTTGTGTTGATGAGTCCAAACATGCTCTGCTAGTCCGGATTTGCTGGTTTCTCCTCGCTGTGTGTGTCTTTTTCTCAGCAATACGAACTTTCGATGGCCTCTTAGTTTCACCGATGTATGATTCTCCGCACTCGCAGGGTATCCGATAAATGCAATTCTTGAAATTGCAGTCTGGTTGGCAGTTGGCTTGGTTTTCGTGAGGATGCTACGGATTGTGTTCCCAGATCTGAAACAGGTCCTAATGTTATACTTGGACCCAATCCGTCTTATCCTTTTCGATAATCCTCTGATATAGGAAAGTACAAGTACTGGTTGTGGCGGCTTCTCTTTCTTGTGAAGTTCTTGATGTCTTCTAGCTAAGGCCTGTTCTACCATCAATTTGGAGTAACCATTCCGT
This sequence comes from Leptinotarsa undecemlineata, assembly GCA_015342065.1. NCBI lineage: Eukaryota > Metazoa > Arthropoda > Insecta > Coleoptera > Chrysomelidae > Leptinotarsa > Leptinotarsa undecemlineata. Next base: position 4,022 of record WOGP01002575.1, on the reverse strand, counting down.
TGAAGGTCATTTTTGACAATGCCTAGTTCCTTTTCGAGACCTTCCTTTGTATTACAGAGCCCAAAAGCACGGTCCATTAGAGAGATAGAGTATATGAATTACTTGTGAAATCTACCCGTTCGAATTTTGTACCTGCATTATATGCATTTTTGTATTCCTGCTCCGATTGTGAACCGTGTATATCTTTTTAATATTTATATAATTTTTTCATTCATCACGTCCTTGACAAAAACTTTTCAAACTGGCCATTAATCGAGTATGCCCCCACATTAAAGATACCACACCTACGAAACATATACAGGAAAATCATCGAATGAAATTAAAATACTACTAACGAACGAGAACATTAACTAGAGTTCTACAAACCAACATGTGACTATGCCCAAAGTTTTTTATAGAAATGACTTCAAGAAATTTCTAAACGAGAATTTTCAAACATAACACAATGACTGAAAAGTCTCGGACCTAAGAAGGAATACGCGTATTTTTTATTCAAAGTTGGATTTATTCATCAATGTAATTTCCATCAAGCGCCAATCATTTCGGAGCCGCTCTAATTTCAATACCACTTTTGTAGAACGTTCTATCTTTTGCCTCAGAATAGGCCACAGTTCTAGCAATAACCTCTTCATTTGAGCAAAATTTCTTACCGGTGAGCATTTTTTTGAGGTCTGCCAACAGCCAGTAGTCGCTGGGAGCCAAATCTGGCAAATATACTGGATGCGGAAGCAATTTGGAGTTCAATTCATGAAATTTTGCCATTATTTTGATTGAATTATGACATGGTTCGTTGTCCTGATGAAATAAACTTTTTTCTTCGCCATATGCGGTCGTTTCTTTACAATTTCGATCTTCAATATTCACTGTTGATTGTATTTCCCTCCTAAAAAATAGTCGATAAATATTACACCACGCACATCCCAAAATACCGAGGCCATAACCTTTCCAGCCAATTGTTGTGCTTTCGGGCGCTTTGGAGGAGGTTCGCCAGTTGCTCAAAACAATTCTGGAGTGAAGTGATGGATCTATGTTCCATCCATTGCCACATATCGACGCAAACATTCCGGTTTGTTATGTTCAAACATGGCTAAACACTGCTCATAATCATCAAGACGTTCTTGATTTTGGTCAACGGTGGTCAACTTTGAACAGATCTTTCTCATAGTCAAATGCTTATGCAATATGAAGCCAACAAGTTCTTTTGATACCATTATAATGTCAGTTAACTCACGCAACTTTACGTTTCGATCATTCGAATCGATTTTGTGAATTTTATTGTTATCTTGTGTTACTGCCTCATTTGGACATTCACTGCGTTGTGGATCATCGGTGTCTCTGCGACCACGTTTGAAGTCAGCAAACCAACGTGTTATTGTTGTTTCTGATGTAGCGGAGTTCTTGAACGGTATTTTTCTCATCACGAAGCAGTGTAAAATTAAAATATGAATTTGTTTTTAATCCATTGTTTTGAAAATAACAAAAATAGTCTCACTCTTAGCATAAAAACTCACAAACTTGTAAGTAGAATACCATAAAATTCCATCAGCTTTCTTATGAAGGTTAGTACTAACTGAAGAAGTGGTGAATGCTATAATTTCATCGCCATCTATGTATTAGACCCGATATTTTTAGTACATGTAGTAAAAGAAGTTTTAAGGTGAAGAAAATTGTTTCAGCCTGGTAGATTCTCTGGAATTCAATAACCGCAAATATTCAATTTATTTTTTCGAAAGATCAACAGGAAATTATTCATTTAACATTATTGGAGTTGTTTTCCTGAAATTTCGATGATATCCAGGTGTCCAAAAGGAGTTGATAAACATCTCCTTCAACAGTGATGGCCTGCCCAACGTCGTTCTCAAGGAAATATGGACCGATGCCTGAAATCCATACTGAACAGTGACTTTTTTGGGATACATTGGACACTCTTGGATCTCATGTGGATTGTTATCTTCCCAAATTGAATAATGTTGTTTGTTCAGGTACCCATTCATCCAGAAATAGACCCTCATCGCTCAATAAAAATTAGGGTCAGTTGCCAACTGCTCCAGAGCCCATTCAGCGAACACAGTCGTTGACTATGGTCTTTTACCTTCAGTTTCTTGATTAGTTGAACTTTGTACGGGTGCAGATACAAGTCACGACGTAAAATTCGCTAAGTTGTGGTCTGCAAAAAGCCTGGTTCTTGTGTGCAACTCAAAATCGACTACCTCGGATTATCTTGCATTCTATCACAGAGGGCGGAAGTACACTGAACCAGTGGACTCAAATTCATCCACCACATTACGAACACTCCTCTCGTTAGGACCATTATGGCGACCATAGAATGGACGAGGCGAGCGATACATTGCTCAAACGAAACACTTCAAAAATATTATTCATTGAATTCAGATTTGATCAATAACATCGACTTGCATTTTACTGTAGGAACTTTTTTTAGTACTTGATTAGCATTTCAATTTTCATCATAATTTAAACGCTTCGCTTGTTTACATCATCTTTATGATTGTTCATAAAATTGTTTGTCTCAACAGTGCAGTAGGCATTGTTGAAGATAGCAAATGGTGTCCAAATTTCTTGAAACTAAGCTTTCCGGTGATAAAAAAATCGGCTGAAAATATAAGATGATGCACAGGTGATCCACAAATCACACCACTTCAACATGGTTTTATAAAAGGTCAATCGACAATCACCAACCTTTTCAATGTTACCCAATATATCTCTGAAAATATTGATAGGAGATCCCAAACTGATGTCACATATACAGACTTCTCTAAGGCGTTTGACAGACTTGATCACGGATTACTGTTATCGAAATTGGATAGATACGGCTTTTCTCTGACCCTGATCCAACTTTCCATATCATACTTCACTGACAGGCATCAGTATGTTATATTCAATGGCTTAAAGTCCGTGGAATAGGCAGCTACCTCGGGTGTTCCACAAGGAAGCAACCTAGGTTCACTTTTTTTAATGCCTTCATGAACGACATAGTAGAGGTCATTGACATCAACTGTTTGATATACGCGGATGACTTGAAATTATATTATGATATCAATGGCATCGAGGACTGTCTTCAACTCTCCCTTGATTTGAAACGTGTGGAGCAATGCTGTTTTCGCAATAATTTTCCTTTAAACGCGAGTAAATTTACGGTAATGACGTACACAATAAAAACACGTTCATTTTCATATCAATATTCAATAAACGATAGTCCACATCATCGGCCTCACACATTCACCGATCTAGGCGTTACCTTCAACACAAAACTTTCCTTCGTACCACATATTGAAGCCATTCTGTCTGCTGCAAACAGAATGTATGGATTCATTGCACGAATCTCCAGAGATTTCGCGGATCCTTATACTATACTTTCGTCAGATCAAAATTAGAATAGGCATCGATGATCTGGAAACCATCTCATCAGTTGTATACAGAGGAAGTTGAATCAGTACAACGTCGTTTCGTTAAAATTCTCTCCTATAGATCAGACAATATCTACCCACCAATTGGATTTCCCCATGATGTATTGTTAGCTAGACATGCTATGAATAGCTTGAGTTGCCGTTGTGATTGTCACTCCTCAATTTTTCTTTTTAAACTGATCAATAATTTAATTATTGACCCACATATTCTGCAAAAACTTAAATTCAATGTACGTAGACCAACCTCCAGAGTGGTTAATCCTTTTTATCTGCCAAAACCACGAACAGATATTCTGAAACGTTCACTTCTGCATAACATGTGTGTCAAATGAAATTCTGCAAGTTGTCAGCTCGACATTTTTTACTGTTCCATCTCCTGTACCTTCCATTGTTAAATATAAACTTTGGTAAATATAGATGTTTGAATTGGTCGATACTTGAAAATCCATGATAAACACAATTGATACAATTCAATTCACGTATTCAGAAATAATTATGTCCCAATTGTGGAATTGGCGCGGTGGTAGTGCGCCCGACTCACGATCAGAAGATCGTGGGTTCGATTCCTACCTCGACCAGATATTTTTCTCGAGAGAA
>WOGP01002574.1:0-16519 GCA_015342065.1 Leptinotarsa undecemlineata | reverse complement strand
TTTTATATCATGTTATAATGTGAAGAAACTACTGGGATTTGAATAGGATCAAAATATAAAATCTGTTTGTCATTGATCTAAACTTTATTAATCTCTATCAACAAAATCTCACGGCATAATAAATAAAGTTCAATACACTACTATAATACAAAGATTGATATAGAATACTTTCACATTCTGCATTTATTATTTGAAATGATACTCTCGTTGTATTTCACAAAATTCCACAGTATGATATCTGACAAAACGAAAATGTCTAAGCACTATATATTCTACTCAATTTTGCAAGTTTTTTCTGTATATTGTCACGAAACAAGTTATAATGGATGCATTGTGAGAATATTTAAAATAGTCACCATCTAGCTCATGTTCCGAAACAGTTTAATGCTGCTTTTAATTTTCCACCTATCATCAACAGTGGCAGAATGTTTTGGGTTTAAAGGCCAGTATGATTGTACAAATCGCCTGATTATGTATTCATCATCACAACCTACCAGTAATTTTGAATAAAGAAGTGTTTTGAGGGAAAAAATTATTGTGCAAAACCGTTTTCTGTGACAATTCACAAATTATTCAAATGCATCTATTACAGGAGATTCAAATCCAGTATCTACAGAAAACAAGTCAAACATGTACTAGTACAGTCTCATTTTTCAAAATTCACCGCATATTATTTACGAAAAAACTCCTTGAAGAAGGTATGAACTAATTTTTGCTCCATCAAAATTTTCCTTCAGTCGGGTAGGGGATTCGAACGGAACACTCAGTAATATTGATTTTATTAGTCTCTTTCCAAAATTGAAGAAAATAGGAATGTTTCTATATAATAAGAGATCCCTTTCAGAGAAGTAATAACTGAGTATTTGATAGGTTTTGTAATGTCTTCAGCAGTATCAACAAAGGAATAATCCCGAACTGTAATGTGTAGAGTGAATTAAGAAACCAAAATTGATAAGCAGAAACAGCGTTTGTGATGAACGAATATTATGTCCTAAATTTTGAAGCTATACTGTATAAAGCATTCAATAATTGAAGTGCTCTTGTGTCTTCATTATTTCCAGAAAATGATGGATGAATAAGCTGTTGTGAATCATCTTCTGGTAATGTTCGCTCAAGAGGTAAATGGTCTGTTTCGAAGTCGGCATTTCGTGCTGCTTCTTTGCCACACTCGCTAATCAATAGTAATATTAATCTTCTAGTAAGAGGATTAGATTCAATATCTCTCATCTTCTTCAGAAATTCATCTTCTGTTATATTCATCTTTCTCAATATATTATGAAGTACGTTTGAGTCTCTTTCTGTTGTATTCATGAAATCTATCAATAGTCCGTGCACTTCAGTGGAATTGAGAGACCTGAACTTAAATTCATTTTCTTTGGAATGCTCATTGTTTTCATGAGATAGATCCAACAGTGGATATTCTTCTGTGAATTCACTTTCAGTACTGGTTGATATTGTTACTGCAGTTTCCAAGTGATCATTGACAATGGCAGGGTTTATTGAAAAAGTATTTCTCCATAATTTTGTGGCGCTAGGAGAAGTAGTCCAATGATTTCCTAGAAAGTTTGACGTATTTTTTTGTTTTTGATCACTCTCTACATTGACATTGTTGAAACTTGGAACAAAGGATTGTGTATCGGCGGTATTCAAATCAGGATTCAATGAATTATCAATTTCTATCTGATTTGTAGCTTTTCTCGCTAATAGGAAAGACCACGTGGATGACGGTGTTGATGTAGTGGAAAAGACTGCAGGAAGACTCAGTTTCGGATCAGAGTCTGAAAAAGTGAGAATTTCTTCATCGATCAATTTACTTTTTTCATTATCAGAACTGCTTTCTTGGTTACTTTTTACTGGAGGTTCAGTTGGCCTCAAATCTTGCAAATCCTTTCTGAACATATCAGGGTCATTCAAGTACGATGACAAAGCTAAAGTGAAATTTCTGGCTAGCTCTCGTATTTTAGGACTTTGTACAAGATTTTCTGAAGTCTGTGCCCCTAAATCTATATTTTCATCTGCATTTAAAGTAGTGCTACTTGATTCAGTAGTATACTCATCGGTTTCTAAGTTTTCCGTGAACAATTGACTATACCCGTGTCTAGTCATTTCGGTTAATAGATGAGTAAGCTTCTCTTTACTCATTTCATTATCTGGATATACTCCTTTTTCGGATGCAATTTGATCAAGGGCATTCTCAAAGTATATTGCCAGTGTATGTAAGGTCTGTGGTCCAACAGATGGCGGAATAACTAAACCTGGTCTAGGAGTTTCGGATGGATATTCTTCTTCAATTTTGGATATTTCCTTAAGAATATTCAGCATATTGTTTGACCTTTCGAAAATTTCTGGTGTTACTGAAGAATCGGTTATTGGTAGAGTTGACTCAGGTGTGACTGGAAGTTTGAAGGGGCTAGCCGATGATACTTTGTAACTGTATGATTCACTAGGATTGAATCTGGAAGACGAGAGAGCTTGATGAGATTTACCAAATGGTCTGGGTTGCTGAGTTGAATTTCTCAATAATACATATAGAATGGGATTGTCAGAAGCATGAGATTCTGAATGAGTAGGTGTTGTAACTGAATCAATATTTTTAATGATAGAGGATTTGTTTTTCAAGTCAATTTCAAGTAACGATCTCGACACCGGAACAGAATCACGATTATTGTCGATATCGAATTCGTTTCTTGAAGATTCCATTTCATTTTCCTCACCAAAATCGGAATACCTATTTGTGTTATTATCAACCACGATATTTTTGAGTCCTTCGAATTCTTTGGTTGAATTTGCCGAACTCTGTGCTTCTTTATCACGGGATGGAGTATTATTCAAGTTCATTACTTGTTTTGAAGATGAACTTGTTATGTATTTTGTCAAATGAATTCCCACTTTGTCAACGTTTTTATCAAATTTTATTTGAACTGTATTCCCAACACGAGTTGGAAATGGTGTCGTTGGATTGATTTTCAGCGGTGATCCATAAACTGTAGCATGATCGATGGTTTTTGTTGTTAGTTCCAAAGTTGGCACATACGTGTTGAGCGATGATAGTTCTTCCTTTTGATTTGGAGCTTTATTAGGATTGAAAAGAATGGATTGTTTGGTTGGAACAAGTTTCCTAAATGCTGTCTCCGAGGAATCATAATTATGTGGAGGTCTCATCGTAGTTGATATTCTCTCATTTCCAAATTCTGTAGGTAGGGTAGATGATTGTGAAAAGTTAGAATTTTTCATAAAACTAACATTTTCAATTAGTTTTGTTGACAAAGGTGAGCTGAATTGGGAATTCTTCGATGAATTGATTGTCAAACCATCAGAATCAGATTTCACTCCACCAGTGACGAGAACATATTCACTGCTTCCCTTTACCACAGGCAGATTTGTTGAGTTGCTGTGTCTCGAAGATTCTTCACTTTTTTTGTTCATATATAATAAATTAGTCGATTTATTTTGGTTATTGTCGAGAGGAACTGGCAATGCCTCAGATGGGTTTTCTGTAGTAGTAATATTGATACCAACCCGGCTTCCCAAAAACGGCTTCCCATTATTGATGGGTTGTGTTGTAATATATTGTGGTGTAACCGACGAAATTGTGTTCAAAACTTTAGATGAAGAAAGATTTGGGGTTTTCAAATCAGAATACGTTATTCGATGGTTCGGATATGGATTACCAGTTGAAACTTTTGCACCATCATCTTGAATACTATTATACACATTTTTAGTGAAAGATGAAGATTCTTCAGTAATTTGTGTTTCATCAGAATCGGATCGTACCTTATCGTTAGATTCAACTGGATAAACTGATTCTTCTTTTGAATTTAATTCATGTTCCTCATTATTTCTTGCAGTTATTGTATAAATATCCATACCTGTGTTTGATACGGGAAACTGTACATGATACTCTTTGGAATGTTTCTGGAACTGAACAATATTCTTCATCTTTTGATTACCTACAAATTTATTTGTCACTGACTTAGAATCACTACGATTGGTAATTTTTTTGTCTTCTTGAAAGTGGTTCAAATGATTTCCGGTCTGATCATCATTGAATCTACGAACTTTTGAATGGGCTGGCGCATTGTCATTGAATTTTCTTAACGAATTATGAGCTCTTCCTAACGAACCATGAACCACTTGTTTATTACTTTCGTATAGTTTTCCAGAATCTCCTCCATCTTTTTCATATACATGTCTAGAAGTGTTATTCGCTTCATACGATGTTCGTTTCGAAGTCTCTTCAGCGACTCTGTCAGTATTATCATATTTGTGTCCCGATTTCTTCACACTAGTGGATGAAACTTCTTCTGTTCTCATGATGGCTCCATGATTGACATGTCCACCTGAAATTACCCGACGATATGATTTCCTTCTTGATTTATCATTTCTCAGCTGTTCAGCACTTTCCTCGTATAGATTTGGAGAGTTGGTACAATCAACTTTGAACCACCATTCGCAAATCAGATCTGACTGTTGGAAAATTGTACCATTTGGACACAAAAATGATATTTTTTTCTCTTCCTCGCAAATGTGGAATACCTAGAAGGAAATAATAACATTAGAATTTGAATTGAATTTTAAACTTATAAACAAATCAATATTTTGAGGTTATGAAAGAAAACAAGCATGTCCTCATATTCCATTCAAATTTATTTTTCGGATTAATGCTACGTAATTTCAATAAAAAAAACATTTTAACACTGTTCTTTTTCATAAAGTGATATCTCCACACACATTTATTATTTCCAGAGACACAGAAAATATTCCAAATATTTTAGAATGCTTTTACGGACAATTGAAATTGTATTCATATAAGTTGTTGCAGGATTTTCACAAATTACAATTACATGACGTTGGTTACATGGAAAAATGTCGCCAACGTGTACAAATGTTTTTTTTGTAATTTGAAGTATTTGAAGGAAATTAGAAAGTGAGATTGTTACTGAAGAGTTCACAAAACCGCAACACGTGATTCATTATACAAGAGGAGTATGAACACGCATGTGGAGAATATACCCTGTATGAAGAAAAATAAAAATAAATATCTGCACATTAAATATATTTTCTATTATAAATTATAGAAATATTTCTCAGTTTGTTGGAATATCATTGAGGCGGAATCAAATGTCCGATAAATATTGATGAGTTTGACTGAATTATCGTTCAAAATGTATTCAAATAAATAAACAGAAATTTTCACGTAATTTTATGCCTGTAAACTGCCATAGAGAGTGGATGTTTCAATACTCTGCGTATTTTTCCAAAATCTAAAAGTGAAGTATTTAATATACATGATTTACAAATATCTCATAAGAGAAGAAAAAAGAAACAAACAGGGAAAGCTAAATAAAACCGTTTAATAAAAAGTGTTCACTTTCAATAAAAAGTAGTTTAATGAAAAGATGGACATCCCTTAAATTTAAGTCCAGATTCTGACTCAATTTCATGATGATTCCTGTCAGGCAAATGCCGTCATCGATACTGTCAAATATTCCAAAATATGTAACAATTCGAGATACATTAGAAAGCACCAATTCAAAATCTACTTCACATTTTTCTATTTCATCAAGACAGAAATGAACTATTTCGGCAAATCAATCTAATTTGTAAATGTATACAGGGTGTATATATCGGGTGCTTTGTTTCGAAGATACGGAGCGAAAAAGAATTTCGACGATAACAATTTTGGTAATTATAAAATTATTAACGTAGCCGAAATAAAAGTATAGCTTGCTACACTGGACCTACCAAGTAATAGAAAATCTAACAATAGAATAGTCCAAGGAATAGTCCCTTAAATTTTTGCCGCATCAATAGCCACCCTATAGAACTATGTAACGTTTTATGTAACCTATGGTGTTCATTCACAACCTCACTAGGGTAATACAAAAAATGTTATTTACCTGACAATCGGTATCTAAATCTGCATAATACCCCGATTCAAGGCCTCTGCAACTGAATATTGTTTTGGGAATATGCGAGAAAATGGGAAAGTCTACTCCAGGAGTACCTTCCACTCCTTGATAGAATATTGGATGTTCTCTTGATACATGAGAAGATTCAGTAACACCGTAGCTGTTGCTGTCATCAGTTACATAGTCCAACTGAAAAAAATTATAATACATATAGAGTGCTACTTGGCTTAAAATTCGAAGTGAAATCACTTCATCTCCTATACCACATATATTCGTTGAAGGACACAACAAGTTTAGTAATGTTTGGGTTACAAAATTAACAACCAGAAATACTCGTGATGATGATCAGGCATTTATGATTGGAACTGAATCACAATTCAAAAAAACTATATGACAAAACATAAACTTTCCCGTTTCAACTTCAACCGACGACATCTTTTAAATGGGACATGTTAGCGATGCTCCAATCAATTGGATGGCAACTCTTACCCAAAGTGTTTTTTTATAAGTTATAGTTATCAAATGGTCTCGCCTCTTCATCGCAAACAAGCCAATTCGTAACACAAGCTCTTCAAAAAATTTGTGACGATATTCATATGAGTGTATAAAACTAATCTAAATGCAATGTTGAAGACCACTCACCATACAAACTAATTGGCTCGTTAAGAAGCTGGGTCGAGTGTGAATAGGTATGAATCACAATAAACCCTTGCGGGTGGGACCTAACCTAACCTATTCACTTAGAAATTGAACATTCTCTGACGACGGATTCTGCAGTAATGGCTTTGAGTCGAATGATTTCCAAAAGGGGATTAACGAAATTCGTTTACTTTGGACCGAATGTAACCTAACCTATTCTATTGTATCTTATTCAATTATCTCAATAGATCACTAGCCACTGAAATGACTATTGATGCTCAAGTCGCCAAGTAATGGATTAGCCCTTCAATCCCTAGCTTCAAAATAACATAACCTTTGCACTGATAATGAATAGAGAAATTCAATAGAGTAGTTGACACACTATCTAGTCATTTCTGCGATGAAACGAAGACTGAATTGAAAACTGAATATGCTTGAATTCTGGACTCAATCTCTTAGGTCTTACAGTCGAAAACAACTTCAGGATCACAAATTAGAAAAGATCACAGTTCGTCTAGAAAACAATCTTCGTAAGTTAGACTTCAAGAAATAGTATGAACGCAAATATTTCGTGATCAATAACAACGTTCATGAATAATTTTCTGATGATCTTCTGATATGGGAAAGATATCTGAAATGGTTACTTCAACAAATGACGTCTACCTATTGAATGAACTGCATGATACAGAGTTACCAATACACGAATCGTCAACCAAAATTATTGACGAACTATGCACTGAGTTTCAGTGTAACTCTTAGTGTTATCGAAAGAGTTATAATACACATTTACGGTTTAATCAAAGCAAAACAGTCTCATACAACAAAGTTCTTCTCCAACAAAATGGTCTAAATAAAATTATCAAAAGTGTTTTGTCATGAATTATCAATACTGCAGAACTTTGTGAGTTTCTAATAATTTGTATTTATATAGGTTCAAATTAGTTTAGACCGTGTCCCAAACACAATGCGTTCATGATCAAAAACCAGAGATTGAGTTCTCTATCAATTCTATATATGACGTCTTCGTAAGAGAGCGATGAGATTTCCATGTCATACAGTAGAATAAGGCAAATCTTTTTATATACATTTTTCATTGGTTGAAATAGACTTTGAAGACATTGTACTCTAGGATTTAATAAGAGTTGCCCACAAGTCGCTACTAATAAAAACAGATCATTTAGTTGAATTCACAAGTAGAACAAAGATTTCCACATCCACTGATTGACTGTGTTGGATTCTACATTTCTAATAATAAATTCAATGTCACTTTTCTCAAACTTACCGATGATTCATTGGAGTAAGGGACCAAGATCGAAATAACAATTCCTGAAAACAAAAACATAACAAGAATTGAAAACAAAGAAAGTAGTAAAGTTGAATACATTCTTAAAAAACTGTTACTTCTTAAAACTGATGAACATTCATTTGAAATAACTGTACTTCAATTCTGAAGAGAACTTCAGCATTGGAATCAAAAATACCATAAATATTAATACAAATGACTCGTCCAACTTATGAATTATCTATTCAGGGTGTAAATTTGAGAACTTCCCACCCTCAATAGCTTTCTTCCAGCAAACAATATGAGGAATCGAAAAAATAGGTCAATAATGTCAAGGGGGACACTTTCAAGAAATATTGGTTGCCCTCGTGGTTCAACCCCATAGGACGGTTGATGCTATTCTTAGATTTTTGAATAGGAAGGGGGTGAAATGACACATCATTTTGATTGGCGTTCAATTCTGCTTCGAATGGTACCCTTAATTATTATTTTTTGATGAGCATTTTCCGAAAAATCGCGTAGTAAACTAATTGAAGTAATTGTACGCCTACTGATATGCATCTATACTGCTACTACTACTGATACGCATAGTTTCACCAGAACTGGTAAGAATATCAGTTGGTACCGTTCCAACCCTTTATTAGAAGTAACATTAGCCATTAGCTCCAATTAATTTACATCAATGTAAATCTAATAGTGAGTCTAATAGTAAAACGTAGATGGTGGTAAAGTTGTGTTCAGTAAATGCTGATTTTTTTTTATTCTCATCACAAAAAGTGTACAGATATAAGAGAGAAGGGCATACACGACACCCACAAAAAGTTAATATTTGGTCTGGCCTTCTTGGAAATGCCATTATTGGTCAATTATTTCTAAAAGAAAACTTGACTGGTAATCCGTACCTTAAAATGCTTGAAGACAGTATCTGTACTCTCATAACTCACGAGCTAGAAACTCAGATGAATGCAGAAGGTAACGAACTTTTGCGGAAGGATTTGTTACATTTCCAGTAGGACGGTGGCCCACCTCATAATTTTTTCCCGTCCGTGGTTAAACGAGAGATTTCCGGATGGATGGATTAGCAGAAGGGGAGCAGTTGAATGGCCTCCGAGATCACCGGATTCAATACCTTTTCATTTCTTTCTTTTTGTTTATGAAACACAACCTTCTGATATTGGAAAACTCAAAAGACGAATTACAGTCGCGTGCCGCTCAATTCCTAGAGAAGTTTATTACTGTTTAGAGCAAAATGGACGTCATTTCGAAGAATTTATAAGATAAGCGTGAGTATATTTTATGCTATGAATGTCTTTCTTGCAAATTATATTTCATTTTGTGAAGGAAAATAACCAACTAAAAATTCTAATTAGATGTGTAAGTTCAGAACGCTATTTTTCAGAAACGGCTCATCAAAAATAAAACGTCAGGAAATCATTAGAAGCAGAAATAAACATCAATCAAAATTATGTACTACTTGATCCCCCTTTCCTTTTTAAGATTCTGAGAGTACCCCTGCTTGCGGGTAGAACCACGAGGGCTACAAATATTCCTTGAAAATGTCCCTCTTGACTATAAAATTGAACTACTTGTTCGATTCCTCATGTATTTATTGGAAGGGAGATATTGAGGAGAGGAAGTTTTCAGACTGACACACTGTCCATATATTCGAAATTTTTTCTCTTCTAATTTGAAATCATTTAATAATCATATTAGACTGAACATTTTTCATTTTGAAATTTGGCAGATTGACAGAAAATCGGTGTCAAGAGCATATAACTTCGGATCCTTCTTCAAAATACTTTTTATTCTGAAATTACCGTCAATTTGGATGACTTGGTCCTCTGGGGTAGCTTTGCCCAGTTTTGAAATAATAGATTCGCGCCTCCATAGTAAATAGGTGAAAGGTCGTTTGAGGCTATGCAGTCAATGAAACATACCTCCTCAATGACAACGAGATATTCTATAGTTTCTAGGTCGTACCAGATGAGTACTATCACCAATTAACTGTTTTATTTATAACCTGTGCTATTGTGCTATCCATGAAAATTTTAGTTATTCAAAATTACATATACACAGCTTCTCAGAAAATAAGGTGAGTAATGAAGAATTTAATCCACTCGCAATTTCGTTCCTGCATCCAATCTGTTGATTCATTTTACACGAAAATTGGGGTCACTTTGCCCACCTTATATTTAAAGTGTTACATTGTAATTTTGGTTTTTTTACTTTCTCATCCTTCAGATAGATAAAGCATTGAAATCCCCAAAAAATTTTACTTCTTTCCTTCAAAAAATTTTGAAAACTTTTATGTCGTTCATAACAATTTTGTCAACAGTCCTGGCAACTGCACTAGTTATTTTCTGTTTCAGATTAATGCCCAGAGTTTACAAACCGAAACTTGGTCGTCGTGCCTACATTAATTATTCACCAGAAACCCTGGAAAAGGCAATAGGGATGTGAATATCGACAAAATGTCCATAAGAACTGCTGCAGAGAAGCACAATATCCCAAGAAAGACCCTGGGAAACAAAATACTGGGTAGGCATACTACTAATCCGGCTGGTGGGCAGACCTCCTTAACCCCACAGGAGGAATTGGAAATCCTAAACCAAATTTTAGTTTGCGCTTATTGGGAGATGCCTCTTGGAGCTATTGATGTAAGATTAATAGTTCAAAACTATTTGCAGCACTGTGGCCGCACCGTTCGGAAATTCACAGGTGGTGTCCTACCGGGTGATGACTAGTATATGTCATTTATTGAACGTCATCGAAATGCGCTGACAGTTCGAAAATGTCAAAATATATCTCGTGCGCGTGCTACAGAAGGTATGGAAGCCATTACTACGTATTTCGATCATTTAGATCAATCTTTGAGGGATGTATCACCTGAAAATATATTGAACTATGACGAGTGATGACCCACGTTCAAAATTGGTGGTGTTTCGTAGGGGTGTAAAATACCCTGGGAGAAACAACAACTCATCAAAGAGCTGCATCTCTTTAATGTTTGCTGCAACAGGAAGTAGTGAGATGTGGCCCCCATTTGTGTTATATCGTGCTGAATGTATGTGGGTACCATGGGTTAATACCCATAATAATAATGATAACAGGACCATCTGAAGCCTATAATGGTCGAACAAAAATGAAATGGTTCGATGGAGCCAACTTCAAAGAATGGTTCTTAAAAAATGTGGTCTCATGGGCTAGACGTAAAACGGGCACCAAATGCATAATTGGAGACAACTCAGGCAACCATTTCAGTTGTTTAATTGTATAACAATGTGAGCATTCGAACATTAAATTAATTTTGTTGCCACCCAACACAACCCATCTTGTCCAGCCACTTGATGTTTCTGTGCTCGCTCCTATGAAGCTTCAATGGAGAAAGATACTGACATATTTTAGAATGAAAACACTACAATACAAAATTCAAGGTTTTCACGAATTTTGAGCATTCTTATGTCATCAATTTCAGACAACCTAGAAAACAACATTATCTCAGGCTTCAAAAGATGTGGTATTGTCCCTCTTGATAAAAAAAGTAGTTCTCCAGAGGATTCCTGGCGGGATTACTCTAGATGATGGGGAAAGGCATGCACGAGTAAGTGACACATTACTGACATATTTAGAGCAATATACCCGACACTGATGAATGGAATAATAATCGTAGGAAAAAGATACTTGTCGCAGTCGGGAAGGCTGTTTGTCTAGCTGATCTTCGGGAGGCAGTGGATCCTAAAAGTTCTAATTCAGCAGCAACTGCTACTTCAGGATTAACCACCTCTGCAACATCGGCCGTAGCAAGCATTTCAAAGACAAAAAAGAAACGGCATGAAGAGTCCAGTGAAGATGAAGATGCTACTGAATTTTTTTCTGAAATGGGGGAAGTGGGAGAAGAGAATGATTCTACCAATCACCAAGAACTGGTTACCTTCAGAAAAGGTGACTTCAGTGAAAATGTTGGGGAAAAAACTGTAAAGCATTTTACGGCGAAAATGAATAGTGAATGTAGTGATAGAGATTTGAAGGTCTCATTGATGAGAACCAAGGATAAGAGCAAATTGTTCACTTTTCCTCAGGTGACAGATGTGACAGATGAAGCAAGCATTTTACGAGACGACATTTTTCTGAAACCACTGATAGAGACAAGTTATTTTGAGAATAAAATTCGATTTTTTGGGCAATTATTTTCTTCGCTGTGGCTCTTGTAACACCCTAAGGAGGTGGCTTTGTCCATCTTTTATTTATAGCTTTGTTGAACAAAGAAAACATCTGTTGGGCAAAGTGACCCCCCTTCACAAAGTGGCTTTCCCCACCCATGTTTTATTTTTTATTTAAGAGGGGGAATGAAATAAAAATAAAATAACTACATAAATCGCATCTACAAACTACTTTAACTTAAATTTTGAAATTGGGCAATGTCACCCAACTGACCGGTAGATATAAAAAAAATAATTTTGTACATTGCAGACACCAGCTATGACGTATCTCTATCTGAAGGTTATGGTGCAATGAAATTTGCAGTTTTTCATCAGAGGTCTTTTTCAAATCATCAATTGCTGAAATCATATAATAATAATAATATTTATTTCTTTGGTTGAAAAGTACAGTTGACAGAAATTAATGCACAATAAACAAAGAAAATGTCAATTATAAAAGTTAAAGTAAATGTAAAAACATATAAATATAAATAACTGCATGTAACCATATTATATTGAAATATTATTTTTTCTAAAAAGAAGAATTCGACCATTGAAAATTTCAGATGAGTTATTCTACGATTTTTGGGTTTTTATGTATTTCATCATCTGATAAAATATTTAAGATGATGAAATATATAGAATCACAACCTGACAATAATGTTTTTGTTGTAATGCAATGATATTTCTGAGAATGTAATGCCTACTATTATGATGTACTAATGAAAATATTTATCAAACATTTATGAATACAAATTTTGCAGTACTTACCCAATTTAAAAATAATATTCCTATACATGTCCACTGTAATCCTGAAACAAAAGTTCTGAATAAACATAACGTTATTAGGTATTAGGAAATTGTTGATAATCTGATAGTTAAGACGTTGAGAGAAATAAAAGTGATAGTTGCTATTCTTCACTGTGTGAAATTTCTTGAATTACGAGAATGAATCTTAAACTTGAAATGAAATATTTATTGTTTCACTATTTCCCACGGTTGATTCCTATGTATACAGGGTTGTCAATGAATCTCTTCAGAAAATAATGGCACTTAAGTTTTTTTATAATTAAGAAATATTGCTGGAAGATTAGAAGTCTATGAATATTATATTATCCACAAAATCGTGACAACTGTAACTAGTTCAACTTTCTTCATTTCAGCAATATTTAATAGATACATTCAGGGATTGTGATGATTTTAGAACAAAATAGGATATTTTGGAGTTTAAACTCAAAGGAACCAAAGCACTACAATTTATTTAAAGATAGATAGACAGGAGAGACCAGGGATAAATTGGAACGGAGATATAAGAGGTAGTTTTATAATTCGGGCCATACAGCAGTTGAACGGTCTAAATTACTACAAAAGATGGCTCCAGTGACATGTTTTATAGTGAATATCCACACATATAGAAAGTCCATTCATGGAAAATCATATACAGTTTTGTTTATTTATTGAAATTTCGATATTATGATATCCGACATTAATATTCAACTCACTTTTTAGTTGGGTATTTAGTTATAGGTATTTCACATCAAAAGTACAGCTAGTGCAATCTTTTTAAAAATGGTTTTACATATCATGGAAACATGAGGATAGATTAGACAGCTGTTCAAAGTGTCCCCTACGAATTCGAATTATAAAGCAATAATTTTATTATTTCAGGACTAGACGAAAGCACAGTAGATAGCTCTACTGTAACGAAAGGGTGATGAACCATGACTTTTCGTGAATTGTCATAAAGAGGACTGTTTCGGCTGTAATGAAAAAATAATTGAATTTAAGGGTTGTTGCTACATTCTAAGATGTGAAAAAGTTCGCAGTCGCTGATTATGTGAAAAAAAAAAACAAGGTAGATTGGTCTAGAAAACGTTAACTTTCTATCCAATTTTGACACAGGCAAATATTCACCAATGAATTAGAAACTAACTTGTGGAATACCTGTTATAGTGTATTACCATATTCCATGGCTTAACACCAAAAGCCGTAAAACGTCTAGCATTTGAATATGGTCGACACTTGGGCTATAAATCAAACGGTGTCTGAATAATGGTTTTCAGGATTTATGAAAAGAAGCCCATTGTTATCTATTAGATTTCCTGAGGTCACGAGTTCAGCTAGGATATCTACTTTCCAATGAAGTAGGTCCCGGTTTTCAGATTCTAACTTCATGTGATATAATGTATGTATGTTTTCTAGACCAGTCTCATCATGGTGCAGAAAATTCAGAAAATAATCAGCAAAGGATGTCAGCATCAAATAGGATGAGTAACGTGCCAATGGCGCCTGGGTGGTAGAACCCCACTGAGTGTCAAAAAAAATGATGCAAGGTATTTCTGATTCGACTGGCGGTATTCGCTTGATTCATAAAAAACGTTGAGTGACCAGAGACACAAAAACAATTTTGTTCAGTTATTGAAACATTTTGTGAATGCCATAGAAAATGGTTCCTTGTAATGGATAATCATGAACCTATTTTTCAATTGAAATACTCGATTATAGTAGGGCCAATGGAATAGTCATCTTAACTTTACCAACATATACTTACGACACAAATTACGGAATGTTCAAAACTTTTTTAATCAAAGTTCTTGGGTGTCATCTAATTCAGGTGAAACGCTAACAATTCATGATCTACTGGCAATATGATGCATGAAATCATGTAAAAGCTCTTTTGAACGTTAAATAAGGTTTCAAATACACCGGTACTTCACCTTTTGGTAGCACGGGCAGACTACGTGTCATCTTATGTAACGGACAACCTTTGCTTGTTGCTGGAGTTTCAGGAGACAATAAAAAATGATGAAAACGCGGAAATGCGGAAACGAGGAACCCCACTGAATCTCTTAAAGTCCTATTTAATCAATCGTCAACAAGTGGTATCTGTCAACGGAACTACTTCGCTACGGGCTCATACTGACCATGACGTGCCACAGGGATCCGTACTTGGGTCATTGTTGTTCACCATTTATGTCAATGATATACTTCATTACTTGTTTCCGGATATGTGTATTTCATTTGCTGACGATACTGCAATAATAAATTCGCATTATAGTCGACTTGTACACAATGAACTTATGGCGACTACTGCCTCTAGAGCAGAACTGTAGTTTGCGACAAATAAACTCAAAATGAACAATAAGACCCAGCACATCATATTATACTCTAATAAAAACATTTTGAATGGATCCACTGCTAAATTTCTGGGGATAACTCTCGATGATGAATTAAAGTGGAATAGCCACATAAACCATCTATGCAAGGAACTGTCTATCCAACTATTTTTGATGCGTAAACTGAAAAATATTGTGAACAAAAATGTGCTATTGACTACATACCACTCCCTCTTCCATTCGCATAAAAGCTATGGTACCCTTTTATGGGGAAATTCTAGTCAATCAACAAGAATATTCAAGTTGCAAAAAGGGCATTGAGAATCATTGAATTTACGCGCTACGACCAATCTTTTAGGCCACTTTTCATCAAAAATCGAATAATGCAACTTCCTTGCATCTATTTACATCAAATCCTTATTGAATTGCACAGAAATAGGGGAAATCTAAAGTTGAACTTAGACTTCCACAACTATCCCACCCGAAATAATAGATGAGGCCAAACAGGTTCAGACTGAAAATGTATCTTCTCTCTCACAGCTTAAATTTGTACAATAAACTTAATGAAGGCCTAACAAAGCTCAGCATGTATCTTCTAAAGAAAAAAATTTAAAAAACATTGAGAACATTGCTTTCATTTAATAGAAGAATACATGGACTCCACAATTCACTAGTCCATTGCTATACATTCACCTTCTTTTTTATATATATTTTTTTTATTTTTACATTTATATGTGTAATGTTACTAACCTGCTACTCGTGTAAGTTATTCACAGTGTAGTCAATAAAGTTTACTTTACTTTACTTATGTTACATATTGACTATTATTTTTGAGTTTTCAGCAATAAATAAGGCATGAGGTATTTTGTTATTGTTCAAATTATTTCCATCCTGTGTCGGAAGTCACCGGAGTAATTTTGGACAAAATTAAAAGTTTGGGAAATCTTATCCACAACCAACAATACCACATATTGAAACCACATGATATTGAAACCACATGCTAACGTTGGCCTATAACACATGGGCGGAAGAGTCCCGGGTCTAAGAGGCGTTATTTTTTGTTCAAAATTGGCTTCATTATTCAACGTAATTTCAATACCACTTTTGTAGAACGATTTACCTTTTGCCCAAAATAGGCCTCAGTAACCTCTTCATTCGAGCAAAATTTCTTACCCATGAGGTCTACGAACTGCCAGTAGTCGCTGGCAGCAAAATCTGACGAATACGGTGGATGTGGGAACAATAAAAAGTTTTTTGGGAAAGAAAGTTTTTGACTTTCTACTACTGATACAAAAAAAGGATAAGGGAATCTTCCAAAGAAAGGAAGGAAGTAATCAATTTGCAAATAAGTAACTCTATACATGGATGTGT
>WOGP01002573.1:0-16520 GCA_015342065.1 Leptinotarsa undecemlineata | reverse complement strand
GTTATTGCTTTTGTGCATAAGCCGTAGTTAATGTATCAACGTTGTGTATGTGGAGTTGATATTTGTACATATTTTTCTTTGTAATTGTGTATTTTTTGTTTTTTTTTTTGTATTATATTTTTTTCATGTTTTTTACGATGTAGGATAAGCATGACTATTCTTATTCAAACTGTGAATTTGTCAAAAAGAAAATAAATCTTACTACTACTACTACTATTGTGGGCCATAAACATGGACCTAACCAAACCTATCAACGTAATAAAGCAACCTATTGGATATTTTATGAAATTACAATTTATACTATGTGAATTTTCAGCTCCGCTCTATCGCGACTGTGGCTGAAACTAGCGTCTTATGATATATCTGGGCAGCGCTAACGTAATGAAAAGATATGTAGTGTATACGTTATAGGGAGCTCTAGAGCCGCTCGAAAACTGTATTAATACAAAACGAATAAATGCGAAGGCCGTAATGTGTTATTCGTGGGCGGTTCCATCTGATTACGCATACACCGAGAATAATTATCACACCATTGGGATTTGCTGCCTCAAATGGCCTTTTCCACATTTCCATGCAATACTACCAAACACCTTGCCCATCTTACGTGAAGATCTACTTTGTGGTGACTCAAAATCTGCTATCACTGCTATCACAGGTAACACATACTCATTATTGTGTTGGAATGAGAAAGAGAGATAGAGAGAATATACTTTATTGTTTTAGATTGATCTTGTGGACAAAGTTTCACTTAATCTATAATGTACTAAAGTACATTTATTTTCACTGATACATAAAATCATATATATAACATCCAGAGGACATTTTGTTACACAAGGCATAAATATGTTCTTCAAATTTTAGTTTTCTATCGATATGTACTCCTAAAAATTTTAGGCAACTTTTGTTCTCAATGATGTTACTCCCAATGGGTATATTGTCAAGTTCGCATCTGAAAGTTACTATATTAGTTTTCGAAATATTTAGAGAAAGACGATTTGAATCACACCAATTTTTTACTGTCATCATATCGTTGGCAGAATTCATCTGCTCAGGAACTAAAGGTAAACGACTAGACATCGACTTGTGTTCGATGCATGGGCTTCGGATCAGTTTGCAACTGACCGAATTTTCATCGAAAAATCATGTTCAGCGATAAGGCCCATTTCTGGATGAATGGGTACGTAAACAAACAAAATTGTCGAATTCGGGCCGATACCAAACCACATGAGTTCCAAGAGCTTCCAATAGATCCCGAAAAAGTCACTGTTTGGTATGGATTTTGAGCTGGTGGTGTTATTTGTCCATATTTTTTGAGAACGAGTTTGACCCGGCTATCACTGCCAATGGCGAGCACTATAGGTCGATTACCAACTTATTTTAGATTGGACGGCGCCGGC
This sequence comes from Leptinotarsa undecemlineata, assembly GCA_015342065.1. NCBI lineage: Eukaryota > Metazoa > Arthropoda > Insecta > Coleoptera > Chrysomelidae > Leptinotarsa > Leptinotarsa undecemlineata. The sequence goes on along the minus strand of WOGP01002573.1, from coordinate 15,123 downwards.
GCTACGTGCCACTTAGCTCATGCCACATTGGATCTGTCTATATCTGTAGAGTAGGGAGGGTGAGTGTAAACCCACAGCACTTAGGCCAAAGGTGACCCATTGTACATCCTCCCGAAGAGTTGTCCTCCTAGGTCATCGTCCATCCTGTCCTTTTCAGGAAGGAGGACAGGTCACTAAGGGACATCTCCTTTCTATTGGCAGGTGTAGGCCAAGACACGCCGAACACACACTCTCTTTGGCAACCTTGAGGTATCTCACAGTGGCCTCCACGAAGGTTTTGGAAAGTGCAGCAACATTACTGTCACTGCGCGGCTTCTTCAAACTTCTTGGGGTTCCCTTCGTGGAGGTGCACAAGTGAGGGAGCTTTCCTGCAAAGGCAGCCGGTTCCTTGCCTTTATTTAAGGCGGAGATCTTGGCGCCCGCCGCAGGAAGTACCCTTGCTGTTGGAGATGGAGTGGGGGAGGAGGAGGGTGCACTTATAGTTGCTGCCACTCCTGCCTCCGACGCTCTCTTTCTCCTTTTGACCTCGACGCCGCAAATGTGCTCACGCCTTGGACTTTATATTACATCACGAGGTGATCTGCTATGTCCAGCCTCATTCCAAGCGGTAGATTGGGGTGAACATTTCTGTTCATCCCCAGCCACCGCCTTAAATTGAGGTAAGCACTTTTGTCCAGCCTGGGGATTGGTTTTTGTTATTTCTGTTTTTGTGTTTGTTTCATTCATGTGTGTTCCGGTGAGTAGCAAGAGAAGAGTTGGTCACCTCTGGCAGAGCCCTGCATTACCAGAGGTACGCTGATTACAAAGAGGTTTCGTCCAGTTTCCCAAGGGGATCGTTCGTGACCGCATATCACCCTGCGGGCATTCAGCTGTCGGCACAATTCCTTATACCTTAGCTTGGATAGGCTGGTCCACGGTGCCGGTGGCACGATTTGCAATGGCTTTTGGGGAGTTCAAGTTCCCCTCACCCTAATTATTTCTGCACAAGTGATTTGAGGACATGGTCATCTCACGTGAAAGTGATGTGAACTGACCACTGACATCGTGCGATTTGACCCCGTTAGACTTTTTCTTGTGGGGTTTTCTCAAGTCGCAGGTATATGCGAATAAGCCACAAACCACGGCGGTCGTCAGAGGCAACGTAACCCATGCCATCCGTCAAATTCATTATGACTTATGCGCAAAATGTTGAAAATGCAAATGTTGAAAAATTAATTTGCCTCTTATGAAAATTTCAGGTACCTAAGTTCTGAACTGAAGGAGAAATGAGCGTTTGTCACTAGACTAACAACTATTGGTTATGACTCGCGAAATTGATTCGCATGTCTAATCAAACATGGTGTATAACGCACCTGACCAACCATAGAAGGAATATAATCATTGTTACTAAGCCGCTTATTGTCGACATTTTAAGCCGACAGATTTCTACCTGCGATATTCAATTCAGCATTGATAAATTATAGGCAGTGGAAATGTTCCACATGATATTGACTATACTGATTTCTTGACCATATCAAATAACAACTTTCAGGGCCGGATTTGAAAGTTTGAAAACCTTGGAGATTGAACAGCTTCTGGAGATTTACATTCGACGTTGCGGCTCCCATTTTAGAGCCATTTTCAAGAATTTGATGTGACTTGACGCCGCACATACAGGTATTTTCACGATCTACGCGGCCAAAATTATTTTAATGCTTAATTGGTATCTAAACACTGTAAATAGACACTTTTTTTTAGTTTTTACTATTATATTAAAAAAAAACAAAAAATTATGAACATGAAAACTATAATAATTCTGAGTTTCTTGACTTTCTTCGTCATTGTCGTTCGTCGTTATTCGACGTTGTCTGATGAATTTTCAGTTTGGTTAAATTCCGCAGATACAAACATGGCTAAGGTTTCGGGTAAGAAGGTTTCTGCTTTCCTTTTTTTATAGTTCGTATGCTACTGAGCAGAGGATCTGAACTGAGAAGAAGGCGGTTAAAGATATCGTGGTTATACATTTTTCTAGAAAATTTCATCGCAATATCTTGGCGGTAACATCTAAAATGTTTGTTGCGAGTCTCAGTTGCTTCCTCTGAAAGCTGTCAGATTGGTAATAATGTCTTTTCAATAATGATTGCACCATGGACTAACATTTTGTGCAATGTTGGCGTCATTTTATATTTAGTTGCTCGTGTTGTAGAACTAATACTATCTTTTAGGAAAAGAAAGTTTTTAACTTTCTACTACTCCATCTCGATACAAAAAAAGATGAGGGAATCTCAAAGAAAGGAAGGAAGTGATCAATTTGAAAATAAGTAACTCTATACATATATGTGTACATCATACAAAGAAGTAACTTTCAGACACAGACTAAAAGAAAGTCCTCCTGAAACAGCTACTTTCATATAAACATTGAATTACACGAAAGAAAAATTATTTCGAAACAAATACAATGTAATTCAGTGTTCATATAGAAGTATTTGTTTCGAAAGAATTTTTTCTTTCGAGTAATTCGAAGTTTATATGAAAGTAGCTGTTTCAGGAGGACTTTCTTTCAGTTTGTGTCTGAAAGTTACTTCTTTGCATGATCTACACATCCATGTATAGATTTACTTATTTTCAAATTGATTACTTCCTTCCTTTCTTTGGAATATTCCCTCGTCCCTTTTTTGTATCAAGATGGAGTAGTAGAAATCCAAAAACTTTCTTTCCCAAAAATTATTCACTCCTAAAAATATAACCCCTTCAATTCAAATCTTTTAGGACATTTTATGAATCTTTTTTTACCAGATTTTCCAAGTTCCACATTCGCAGCATATCTTATTGAATCCTTTTCAAAATTAGAACGAAGTTCTTGAGTCTCTCGCCTCTTGCTCCTCTCACTTGCGTCTTCGAACAACTTGGCGGATCGCCCTGGCCGTTTTTGTGTATCAACAACAGGTAAATTGTACCTTTACTTTCACTATTGTTTTTTTATTGAGACACCATATACACATTGGTTTTTTTTAAATGAGACTGTATGGCAGTAATGTTTTTTTTTCAACGCTGGACGTCATGTTTTTTTAATCCGATTTTATTATTATTTTTATAACCGCTATCACACTCTTCCGATTTATCAGAACGCGCTCGGTTATCAACCGCAACCCATATCTACCAACTATTCGCATTCACTTTCAATACCCTCGCTAGCAAAGGGATTACACTCAAAAGCTACCATACGAAATGTCCAGTGTTGCAACTTCCCAAAAAACTGTTTTTGTATTACCTCGTCTGCCGTGACGGCGTGTCTGTCTCGCTATAACGACGGAACCCCTACTTCCAACTCCCCAAAAAACTTGTTTTGTATTACCTAGTCTGCCGTGACGGCGTGTCTGTCTCGCTAAAACGACGGAACGTAGGGGTTCCGTCTGCTATAACGACGAGACCCCTACTTCCAAATCCCCAAAAAACTTGTTTTGTATTACCTGGTCTGCTGTGACGGCGTGTCTGTCTCGCTATAACGACGAGACCCCTACTTCCAACTCCCCATAAAACATTTTTTGTATTACTTAGTCTTCCGTGACGGCGTGTCTGTCTCACTATAACGACGGAACCCCTACTTCCAACTTCCCAAAAAACTTGTTTTGTTACCTAGACTGCCGTGATGGCGTGTTTGTCTCGCTAAAACGACGGAACGTAGGGGTTCCGTCTGCTATAACGACGAGACCCCTACTTCCAAATCCAAAAAAAACTTGTTTTGTATTACCTAGTCTGCCGTGACGACGTGTATGTCTCGCTACAACGACGGGACCCCTACTCTACAAAGATACCTTCCAGCCAACGCTGGTTATTTCTTATCTTTTTTATAATGAGGTTTCATCCACCTTTGTTTGATTTCTGATTTGAAATGGGAAAAACTACGTTTCAAATGAACAATTTGGTCTTCATTGAAATGTTCACATGACAAAAGATGATCTTTTAGATATTTTAATTTGGACATATCTAGACATGATTTTGATAGTATTTATAAGGAAAAATATCAAATAACAACATATATTAAAAATAATAGTCCGATCTACCCCGATACATAAACAAAAACACTAGCAAATAAAAAATTTTCAAATCACAGTATGAAAATGGGTTTTTAATTTATACAAAAATGACGTAGTTTGATAGTTGATCATAACTTTATTCATGTAATCTGTAAGTCTCTTACCTAGTCCATCAGAATCCATAACTTTTATTTCGTGAGAAGAACTTGATAACATAAAAACACTTTGTAAGTCGAATATATAAGTACGCCGAGAATAGATACGTACACTAGGTGACACGATCATCTTCCGACTGACCCCAACGGTGCGGGGTGCGCGAGCTGGTAGCTTGGACATTGTTCCCGGGTTCGTAATCTATTTGTGGATCTCGGTTTAAAAATGTTATTTTGACATTTTGTACTTTTGGCTGCGTAAATTGTGCAAATACCTGTATGTGCGGTGATGATTTGCGAACCGTGCGAACGTGCGTTGTCGTGGAGCAGAATTGGACCTCTTCGATTAACCAGTGCCAGCTGCTACTGACTGAGGATCCACTTTTCATTACACGTGACGATCCGATCCAAAAAGGATCGTTCTGGTGGCGCAAACGCAGAGAAGAAGAGACTTCAAAAAGTGACAATTGCTGTCGATCGTTCAAATCATGGGGCACCCACTTTTCGAGCTTTTTGTCCTTTCCAATGCGATTTGAACTATCAACAACCACATGGTAGCTGACACCCAATTTTTCCGTCATCCATCGCACCGTTTGTAATGTGTCAGTTTCCACCAGAGTCCTCAAATACTTGCCCTGGATTACTGTAGCTCGACTACTTCAGGGCTCATCTTCGAGGCTACAATCTTCACTACAAAATTGTGCAAACCAACGTCGAAAAGTGCGTTCATCAACACCATCATTGCCAAATGACTGGTAATATTTCGGACTGTTTTGGCAGCGCTTCGATACAATCCGAATTCGTAGAGAAAAATTGACCAAGAAAATCGCTCATCAATATCATATAATAACAAGCTTGTGTCACCCCGCAGCTTACATCTCACCCAAAGAGAGCATTCTGAAGATCCCTTGGATTGGGCTACCTATTGGGCGCGTCCCCAGGTGGCGGATAGGGGAACGGCCTGGGGACTAGTGACCCTGTCCGGAAATCCAATGTGGTCTTACGGACGGGGTCGCCGGACTCCTGGTCAGTGGGAGAAATAATTAAGGCGAAGAGAACTAAAACTCCCTAAATTCCTTTGCAAAACATGCCACCGTGGACCAGCCTATCCAAGCTAAGGTGTAAGGAATCCTATCGACAGCTGAATGCCCGCAGGGTGATATGCGGTCACGAACGATCCCCTTGGGAAACTGGGCGAAACCTCTTTGTAATCAACCTAATTCTGGTAAAGCGGGGCTCCGCCAGAGGTGACCAACTCTTTCCTTGTTACTCGTGAGAACACACAACACACATGATTCAAACAAGACAAAAACAGAAACAACAAAAACCAATCCTGAGGCTGAACAGAAATGCTCACCTCAATCTAAGGCGGTGGCTGGGGCTGAACAGAAATTACCACCTCAATCTACCGCTTGGAATGAGGCTGGACATAGTAGATCACCTCTAACAGCAAGGGCACTTTTTGCGGCGGGTGCCAAGAGCTACGCCTTGAATAAAGGTAAGGAACTGGCTGCCCCTGCAGGAAAGCTCCCTCACTAGTGCACCTCCACCGAAGGAACCCGCAACGACATTAATACCGCTGCACCTTCCAAAACCTTCGCGGAGACCACCGTGAGACACCTCAACGTTGCCAAAGAGTGTGTATTCGGCGAGTCTTGGCCTACACCTGCCAATATTAAGGAGATGTCTCCCAGTGACCTGTTCACCTTCTTGGAAAGGACAGGATGGACGATGACCTGGATGGACGATGACCTAGAAGGACAACTCCTCGGGAAGATGTATAATGGGTCACATGTGGCCTGAGTGCTGCGAGTCTATAGATACAGAGAAGACCCCGCTGCAGGGCGGCTGAGTGATAAGAGTCGAAAACGAACGGTTCACGGTTCAGAAAATAATCGAAGACTCACCCATCAACGCTTCCATGCTTGGCCACCAGCTCAGCCGCCTGGTCCCTGGGCAAGCCGCTGTGGAACCACGGCTGGGTAACGTGGATACCAGAATCAATGGAGTGTACGTAAGCGGTCTGGGTCTGGATGAGAGTGGAGGGAGCGGTCGTTCCCCTGACGGGTGTCCTCCAGCGTCGCTTCCACGAGTATCCTTCGGCGGCGGCGATGGCGGTCGCTTCCTGGGGATCCTCCACTATCCTCCCCACGGCGCCGGTGAAGTCCATGGCGACGCGGGACCGCACGGATTCCTGAAACAAGGATAGGAATATTTTGTATGAGGTTTGAATATGGTACTAAGATAATGTTTGAATGTTTTGTTTTCTTGGTTTGTTTCGGCCACCATATTCGCCAGATTTGGTCCCCTGCGACTATTTTCTGTTCCCAAGATTGGGGAGATCCATGAAAGGAAAGGAGAATACTTTTAAGGGGACAAAATAGAAATTGATGAATAAATAAATATTTGTTGGGAAAAAATAAAATTCACTTCATTTTTTAAAAAGACCTTGTATAATGTGATGAAATCTTGAAACAGCAGATCTGTCAAAAATACGATTTACGTTTATTTTAAACAGTCAAACCGGTCTAGAACATTCAAATGCTGTAGAGTGAAACTTCTCAACGTTTATATGTATTAAGGAAAATAATCAATACAATTGAATATCGGAAAAAACTTTTCCTTTCGAGTCATTCTATGTTCATGTGAAAGTAGTTGTTTCAAAAAGGAACATATCTTTTTGAAGAATTTTTATTTCAGTTATTTTTTTTCTCCCTTTCTTTGGAAATTTCTCATATTTCTTGTTCAATAATGGAAAGGCAAAATGTCTTTTCTCATAAAACGAATCCCTCCAAAAAATATCAACTTTTCAAGTCATATAACTAGTCTAACAGACCTACTAGTCTAATTACATGAATGAATATACAAATATATAAAATTACACATAATTTATATTAATTTACAAGTCATAAACATGAAAAATAAAGATAAAAGTAATAAAAGTGAAAATAAAAGAAAAAGTGAACAAGATTTTTACAAGATTAGTTTCAAATTAACAAATAAAAAAATTAATTCTAGTAGTAATTATAATCAGTTAGCATTATGATGATAAATTAATAATTCATTTGATTATAATGTTTCTTAACATATTTTGAGTTATTGACCAATCCAGTTCAATGAGTGTGTTATAATAATTTGCAAGTCGACACATGGTTGCAAGAGGAGCTCTAGTAGTTCTAAGTAAAACTGGGATATTAAATATAACAGAAGAGAGTATTCTCCTAGGAGGCACATTAAATCGCAGTACAGAAAGTAACATCATTAAATAAAAACATCAAAATGTTAGGCACCCTTCGATCTTCCAAAGATAGAATTTTGAATTCATGTCTAAGATGGGTAGTTCTAACTACATTATAATTGGAATATACATGATGCTTTTTATAATATAAGTAACTTAAACATTTTTTTTGAATTTTTTCTAGCAAGAATAATGTAGTCTGGTATTCTCCATGCCAAATTATTGCACCAAATTCTAATTTGGGCCTTAATAAACTATAATACAACATTTTAAGGGAATGTATATTGGTAAAATTAAGTGATTGTCTAATTAAATAACCTAGCTATCGGTTTGCAGACTTAGCTATATTTTTAATATGTGTAAGACAGTAGATGTTCATAAGTAACTCCAAAATCGTTTACCTCAGAACACCTATTTACGATCTCTTCATTCATTCTGTACTCGAACATAACAGGTTCTTTTAATGGCATAAAAGAAAAAATACTATATTTTCTAACATAAAAATACAGTTTACTTGTTGTGATTCACTCAAAAATGCTATTCAAATCTTTCTGCAATAATACAGTCTCTAACAGTTTGTATTTCATTATAAAATTTAAAATCATCAACGAACAAAGCACCTTCAGTATAATTTAATATGATCATTAATGAAAAGAACGAACAGAAGGGGCCCCAAATTAGAGCCTGGGAACTTCGGAGTTGGCCACAAATTTACCCGATGTATTGCCATTATATTTTACCATTTAATATCTGTGTTACAAATAACTTTTTGTCAGTTTAAGAAGATTATATGACAGCCCTAAGTTACTCAATTTAAACAAGAGTACATCATGATCAACAGTATCAAACGCCTTTCGAAAATCTGTATATATTACATCAAGTTGCGATTTGGCTTCCAAAGTTTCATAAGCATAATTTGTGAAAGTGAACAGATAGATTTATTCTCTACAAAGCCATGTTGTTGGGGTATAATATATTTTTCAACATATGCATATAAATGAGCAAAAATAATTTGTTCAAATATCTTGGAAGGTCCCCACATTATAGATATTGGCCTGTAGTTTTCTATATCCATTTTTATTTTAATTTTATTGACGACTGCTGTTTTCCAAGCAGTGGGAAAAGTGTTAGTTGAAATTATCAAATTAAAAATGTGTAGTAGAGGTGTCTCCAACCAATCCCCGCAAGCTTTGAGTACATAAGGTGGAATGCCATCACTTTCAGATGCTTTCTTAGGTTTTAGTTTTTTCAACGTTTTTTAAAATCTCTTTCGGTTATTGAATTTACAATTAGAACATCATTACAAATACTGTTATCCAGTTCAAAATTAAAATTATATGATGCGCCTACTAATGAATACAATAGCAAAGTAAAGAAACTACTCAAAAAATTAACAATCACAGCAATAAAGTTGAGTAAAATAGTAGAAAAAAAAGAAGAGTGGAAGTATACAGGGTGTTTATTAAACATGCGGCAAACATTTAAGGGAGTATTCTTTGAACTATTCAAAGGATATTTTGTCTTTTGATAGGGCTTTTTGTTCCGAACATAATGAGCGAAAAAGAATTTCGACAATAACAGTGTATTACCAAAAATTACATGTAATGTTTCTATATATACAAGAACTGTTGAAAATGACTACCCCCGCTCGGATGCAAGAATCCATTCCTCTCCTCATAGACTCCCGAACTCTTTCAAAAACACCAGGATCGTTTCCGACTGCGTTACACCCAGCAAAATGAATGAAATCGGAATGTTGTTATAGGTACCAACGGAATTTTTAGATTTTGATACCCTGTATATCATCCTGTAGGAAGAGGTTTCTGGTTTTGGAAAGTCATAGCCCAAAAAAAATCAACACTGAATAAAATGTTCCAAATGACACCTGGCAGTTTTCAACAAAGTTATGTTGAAAGTATTTTTATAAAATTAAAATTCAATTTGCTAGAAAATTATGTTTATTTACTTTTAACACAACGTTCTTAGTTCATTCATGATTTTATATAGTATAAAATTGACGGCTTGTAATTTTCAATTAAGCAGCCTTAATCTTGGATTTGTCAAAAACATAAGAGTGAAAGTATTTATTTATCACCCTGTAGGAAGAGGTTTCTTTGTTTCTGTAGTCACAGCCCAAAAAAATTGACACTGAATAAAATGTTTAAAAAACACCTAATTGCATTTCAATTTGTCGTAAATAAATAACAATCGCCTGAAACAGCGATATACGTGAATGCAGAAACAAAGTAAGTCACATAAAAGACTGTGCTGTTTTTTCTGAATAGCAAAATTTACCCAAGAAAAACCAAAGTCAACAAGCAGTCCATGGTTCTTTTCTACCTAAACCGCTGGAATCTTGGGTTTGTCTACTTTTTACACAACGCTCTTAATTTAATTTTACTAGTTCAGACTTGCATTATCTAAATCTATTCTAATATGATACGAAATATGTGAAAGAACAAATAACATTAAAATGCATAGCTGAAATATCAATTAGGTATATCAAACAATAAAACGTGCAATAAAATGAATGAAAAATTAAATAACCAAGAAGAAATATTAAAAAAAACACCGAGTAAAGAACAATGAAAAAGAATGAACAATGAAAATAAGCAAAAATTTAAAATATATATCAAAATCACATTAGACAATGGAAGAATTGTGAACCACTTTCAAACAATCGTAAATTGAAATATAACATCAGAGTAGCAGCGCCCCTGCAACTGATGAATCCTCAAAAGTGCCTTTCAAGTTCAAACTTATCTATCAAAATTGAATTAAAAATACCTCTACTTTAAGCTGCTTTCTGGAATACGATTTTCGCTTCGAACCTGCCAAGTTTAGTCCTCGATGCACATCCTTCACCGGTGAACTATTCGTACAACTGCACAAACTTGCCATTTTTCTAGTAAGCTGACGAATTTTCTCCTCTACAGAGATATTCACTTTTTCGAAAACTTTCAAGTACGACGGAGCCATATTCAGAAGTGCCGGTCTTGTCCTGACAGGAATACTATGCCTACGCACCACTGGATGTTCTGACACTCCACGTAGTCAACCGTCAGCTAACGAATGAACAGTTGAACACAAAGAAAGACAAACGCACCAGAGCCACACCACACCAGGGGATATAAGCATATATAGTTGAGAGGGTGGGGAGAGAGTGAAAATACAGGCAACATTACCTACCCTAAATCTGACGACTTCACAAAGAAGGGCCTACCAATGTTGCCATCCAGAATAATGCATTATTCCCAGCGAAATTCTTACGTTTCACTAGACTCAACTTGAGTATCTCAATATGGTTTAGAAGAATTTTTTTAATCTCCTCATAAATTGAGCGGAAATTTATAAATAAAATATCATGAATATACTTGTAACATTTACAAATGATCACAAATATACTTGTAATATATACAAATAAAAAGAAGTAAGTCAAAAAATATATTCTTACCAAATATAAAATAAAACTGGAACCGTATTAATGAATAAATTTTAAAATTTCTCTCATCAAAGTGTACGTAGATCATCTTTACGTAGTTGACGGTTGAGTATCGCAACTTTTGATCGTAAGTCAGGGCCGAAACTTTCAATTTGAAGGCACTAGGCCTGAAATTGAAATTAGAAATTTTACTCTTCAATATACAGTGTATTTCTTTACTGCCTCCCCCTTTTGTTTTTTGAACGGGTCAACTCAAAAAATCGAAATTTGGGATAATGAAATCAATGCATCAGTACTTTATTTTGAAGTGAAATTAACAGATGAAACTTTCGAAATGGCGACTGGGCGACATCTGGGGAAAAAAATTAAATGGAAAGGGGGGTCTTGTGACACATCTTTTTGAAGCTCCTGACAAATGCTTCACAACCCTAGAATATAATGTCGATATTCCAACTACTACAAAATGGCGGAACTTTTATTAATCTATTTAAAAAAATCTGTTTAAAATCTGTTTTTCCGTTAATCAGCTGTCGACCCCATACGAACGACAACTCTCAGAAGTTGAGAAACTTGTGCGAGCTAAGGACTAACGAGGTCTTACCTTTTAACATGTGATTCCTCTAACTATCAATATAATCATAACTAAATACACCTTTATAAGTCAATAAATGAAATGCATCATCATCCAAGCAACTGAATTCTCGTTAAAGTAGTTTATTTTCAGACACATCTAAAATTGCAGCAAATTCATCGAGGAAAGCTCCTAAAAATCTCAATGAATCTATGAATCTGAGTTCGATATAGTTTTCATCTGAATGTAGAGTGAATGGAATACATTTCCTTATTAACGGGTAGTAGGGTCAAATGACCTCGTTCACATAAGTCGCTAATCATAAAATAAGTATCAAACCCACTCAAATTATGGAAAACTACGGGAATGACAAACAGTTTTTTTGAAATTCAAATTGCAGGCTTGATGTGCGTATCCTCTGAATCGACCTGTAAAATGATCGTGATAGCCAATAATCACATCCGTAGCTGAAAAGCTTTTTTCACAAATATGACATATTGTAACCTCACATGAATTGGTCTTCTCCACTACAGGTACGATTGTTTTTATTTTCATTTTCAAAATTTCAGCCATTTAATTTGAAAATCAATTCATATGATTTTCTCCTCTTTAACTATTGAAATATGATAATTTATCATCGTATGAGTATTTCAGGTAGTAGCCTGCACTAAAAGGTACGTGTTTTTGATATTTCTTCGTTTTTCTATCGGAATTACCAATAGAATCCACGAAATCTCTCAATTGACATTCAAATCAGCGTAAATTATAAATGGGGTGGATTGTTTGAATAAAAAATTTCTGAAAGCTACATGACTGTATTTAGGAACCGACATTTTCCAATTATTCAAATCCGAACATAATTCCTCATGTTCAGTTAATTTACTTTCACTAGAAAAATAATTTACACAGCGGTCACAAATGAATATTTCACTTTTTTTATCTGACATTTGTGAACCAAGTAATTTCCCTAAATCTTTAATCCAACAATAATGAAATTTGATTTCAAACTGATTACCATCATCATGATAATCATCTTTTGGTGGAGCATTGTGAGTAGATATGCAAAGTTATTCCAGGCACAATGTGTTGGAGAGAGAGAGGTATCTGTATATGGGAGAAACAATGTGTTGGAGAGAGGATGAGCGTTATATGGGAAAAACAGGTGAGCGTCGGCCGGGCCGGGGGCGGCTCTGGCTAGGGGCCGGGCTCACAGCAAGAGGTGGCTAGGGGGCTGGCAGGGGACCAGCAAGCCATGTCGCGTGATGTTGATGTCGTTACGTGACAACACAACGAACGTCGTGGACGTACATGACGCTGTCTCGTGGTTGCAGTCACGTCGTCGCTGGGACGGGTGTTCATTGGAGGTGCGGGAAGGGGGTGGCGGCGCGGTGCAGGGGGTGGTTGACCATACATAAAAATATTACACATATATTTGTATTGATATATAGACACAATTTTGTTTAACAAAGTTTCAATTGTTTTAAAAGACTTTCATCGGGGCAAGGTATGTCAAAAATGTTCCAGTTGAATGGACCTGCTGTTACAACTTTACGTGTATATTCGCTGTACTTATAATAGGTATTGTTTTGGAAAAAGTAAATGAATCCATCCATGTAGCGGAATGCTGACGTTATTTTATCAGGTATTCCTGGGAAGAGATACTTTATTGCTCCACGATTCAAGATATCTCCAGATTCAATAAATTCAACATATGATTCGTCATTGTATAATAAATACGTTTGACCGCTGTTTGTTTGAAACAAAGCATTTATTTTGACATTCTCGGGTATAGAGGAGAACGTAAAACTTTTTTGAAATTTTAAATTAGGGAAAGATGTTGCGTAATACCAATTATTGCCTTAGGTTATTAAATGACCTTTGGAATTTTGGAAAACGTGAGAAACATGATTCAATTCTTTATAAAGGTAATCGGTAATCACTTCTGGATGTGTAGGTAGGCGCATCTCATTTAAATCAAACTTCCATAAATATTTATCAACTTCAACGTACATTCGATAATTGGGAAACTGGGGGGATGTAGCTAGGAACATAAAATCGGGAGATTGAATTAGCCATGTTTTTCGATGATGTTTTTATTTTTATCGTAGTCCTAGACGTCGTCGTCGCAGTCGGGAGAGTTTTTTGCGTGGTAGACATACCAGAGGGGACACCGTGCTGTCCATACAGTGTAGCCATTGCCTTTTTATCATCATCATCAAAATTCTTTGCATCTTGTTGATTCCACGGATACATTACAGCTGTCTCAACATTACTATGTGCCAATCCAATGGAATTCCACCAATTTCATGTATTAAGACTGCCAAAAAATTGACTTGACCATCAGGAGCTTGACCAGGTTCTAGATACCAATGTTCATTAACATCAATATGGATTTCAATACACCCATCACCATTTTGGTTAGGAAAGTATGCGTGAGCCAATATTTTCTCAGGTCCATCGAAATTGAAAGGGCATTTAGAGTTTCCTTGACAATTTGCTCGAAAGTTATGAAAATTCGGTGTTAAAGTTATAGTAATATCAGGCTTTGTAGATGGTATTTTTACACGCACAAACTTTAAATTAGATATTTTCTCCCACACATCGAAAGATTGTTTAGTAGCATCTATATATCTGGGACTACCATTAGCTTGTGGGAAATACCATCGTATTGTCTTATTCAATTTTGAATGAATTGTATAGTCATTGTCGCCAACAGTACATCGAGGTCTATTCTTCATCATATTCATAGTTTCATTATTTAATTTCCCGGTCACAGAAAGATTGTATCTTTCTTGAAATTCAACTAGAGCAACATCTACACTAGATACAGCATTAGTGGAGACATTCAGGTAGCCGAAACGTATGAGAAAAGAGGTTACATATTCTAGAGTGTTCTCTGCACACACAGTTACAGAGAGCAACAATAAGACGTGAACAGATAAGCACTTTGATACTAAGCCCCCTAGCCCTATGAGCTCGGCCCCTAGCCAGAGTCGCCCCTGGCCCGACCGACTGTTTTTTCCATATAACGCTCAACCTCCAACACATTGTGCCGACCCTGGCCCGGCCGACGCACTTCCCATATAACGCTCAACCTCTCTCCAACACATTGTTTCTCCCATATACAGATACCTCTCTCTCTAACACACTGTGCCACGAATAACTTTGCATATCTACTAAAGGTACACCCGGGCTGTATGAATTACAGTAGTATAGCTAACGTGGTTCTGGATACGATGGTAACCATGCCATCGAGTTGTCCATCGAGAGCGTAAGAGAAACGGTAGTTGGGGTGAAGAATCGTGCCAAAAAGGCGTTGTTGTCGAAGAAGTCGTGTGGAGGTGAGTTCTTGAGCAACCCTCTTGTCGTCAATGACCAGAGGGTGTTGTAGATGGTCAATGACCAGAGGGTGTAGTAAGAAGAGAAGAGAAGAGCCAGGCCTTAGCGAGAGGGTGTAGGCTAGCCGTTCGGGTGGTATTAGAGACCTTTTGGCTCCCGGGGCCAACCCTCTTCGGCCAACCCTCTTCGGGCAACCCTCATCAGGCAACCCCTTTTCGGTAGACCACCCAAGCGTACGCCAATGTGTTTTGGGTCGATGAGTGCCAGCTGACCTTCAGACTACTTTGTTGCAGTTAATTAGGATATTTTCGTTGCATTTCGTTGGAATATTTGCTGTTTGTCTGATAATAAACCAGATTAGCTGA
>WOGP01002572.1:0-16520 GCA_015342065.1 Leptinotarsa undecemlineata | reverse complement strand
TTTCATTGTTATTTTCGTTTTTATCACCCCAAAATTAGTAGAAATTGACTAATTTAGTGTAGGAAACATTCAAAAAAATTTTTTTGTTGTGTTGTGTAATCAAATTGGTCTTTCAACCATTTTACTCTTTTTACAGATTATTCCAGCCTATATTTTTGGGAAATTTAGTGAGATATTTTGATATGAAAAGAAGCGCAAGTACCCAGGAAGGGTCCTTCGGTGCTTTAAAACTTAATGGTTCTACTGTTGAAGCTTTTGTTCAAAAAGAAACGTAACTATTAAAATGGTGTAGTTTAGAAGTATTCATTTTCATTTTGCTTGGGATTTTATTTTTTGCCTTTTTCTCGCTATCACCCCTACTCTCCTACTCAATTAGCTCCTTCTGGTTAGCTCAATAGTAACTGATAGTTAATAGATTAGACTAGTTTTTAATTATCATTCAGAAGAGGTCAAGTTAGTTTAAAAAATGTATACTGACATGTTTCGTAAAACTACTCAGGATGTCATTAAAAGTATTTTGTTAGAAACACAAAATTTCGATGAAGCGAACATCATACCCCTCTCTTCAATTCACGTTCAGTGTTATGAATTCCAACTTCAATCGTTTGAACAGATTTGAAACCTTAGAATAGAAAAATGAATAAAAAATAATGGGGACGGAATTGTCATGAACAGAGGATATAATAGTGAGAATACATAAATGCTACAAGTTAGGTTAGGTTAGGTCCAAAGTGACTGGTTCTAATCGACCCTCCACCGCAACCCGCAAGGGTTTATTGTGACTCACACCTATTCACACTCGACCAAATAAACCCAGCTTCTTAACGTAGCCGATTGAATTGTATGGTGAGTGGTCTTTCAGGTCAGATAGTAAGAGTACGCTTTGCCAAACTCTAAAAACATGATTCGGTCCCCAGCGGGACAGGCACAATATTTATATGATCTACTGTTTCATCGTTAATGAGGTAGTCGGATAGTCTAGGTGCAAGATTCCCACCTTGATACCCGCGACAACCTTATGACCATATGAGGGTTTCTGCATGTCAGTTACGCCTGACAATTCCTTAAATTCAACTGTGCTGGGCTTTTTAGACTCTGGTTATGGTGAATCATCAGTTGAGCGCAAACGTTTGCTAACCTGCTCATGGGGGATTTGTTCCCCCACCTGAGACAGATTCTGTGTACGCCCCTCAAGAATTTGGTACAAGGCGGTTTTATAAGGTACCCCGCTCTTGAGGAAATGACTCAGTCGTTTCTTGACTGCACCACCAAACTTTTTTTTAGGTTCAATCATTGGATCAGGAATTGGGGAGTTGAGAAGCTTTCGCTCCTGAACTACATTTACAGGGAGGTCAGTTGGAGTCGTAAGCTCGACATCCATCTCTTCTGATAGCACCAGGGATAGTTGCATGCCAGAAAGCTTTGCCTGAGACGTTTGCTGTGTAGCTATTGACCATCATTACAAATATCCAATGATTTTTTTGAGAACTAAGATCCAATATTCAACACAAAACCTTCGAGATGTCTATAGCGACTATCCACTTAAGCTCATTTCTGGTGATTTTTCTATCAATAATTTTACCTAGATATTTCACCTCTGTTACAAATGGAATCGCATCACTATTTCAGGAAAGTGAAGTCAAATCATCCAGGTTCTTCGACCATTACAGTCTTCTTGGGGTTTACAGACATCTGCTCCACGTCCTGGATATTACAATCTACGTTTTACGACGTATTCCTTGCCAAGATCGCAATATCATCTGCATTAGATTGCAGATACACTTCTCTTCTGTCGAAGACATCAAGCAGACTATCCATCAGGAGTGACCACAGAGGGAGACACAGTCACGTCTGTGATCACTACTGACTGTCAGGCATATGCTAATGATTCAACTTGTTTCTCATCAGAGTTATTCTACAGCATTTTATCTTTCGTTGTTACTAATAGTAAAAGCATGTTTTATAGAAGTAGGAATTTCAACTTTAACTTCTAATTTGAGTAATAATTCGCAACATTTTTCAGAATCATTCAGCCCTCTATGCTAGAAAAGTTAGTGAAATACTATGCTCCAGGACAAACGAACATTTCACAAGAAGAAGCCTACTTTTCTGCTACCGGAGTTATCCTTTGCTCTTTACTTTACGTCTTGATTACCCATCCTTATGCTCAGGGCATTTTTCACTTAGGGATGAAGATCAGGGTGGCTTGTTGTTCGCTAATATACAGGAAGTCGTTGAAACTCAGTAAAACTTCTTTGGGGGACACCACTGCTGGTCAAGTTGTGAATATGTTGTCAAACGATGTCAGCAGATTTGACAACTCAGCTTTATTTGCTCATCTGTTGTGGATCGGGCCCATCGAAACTGTTGTTTGTACTTATATGATGTACTTACAAGTTGGTTTTGCCGCCACTTTTGGAGTATTGCTTTTGATTCTGAATATTCCTCTGCAAAGTGAGTGGTTTCATCGTTGTGAAAATTCGTCAGCTCCAGGAATAGTATTCTCAATAACAGCTTCATATGTAACCATGTATTGATATTTATCACATAGTTTAGTTCAAATCTACAGTCTCTCGCTTTTGTTGTTATAGAAATGACGTGTTGATATTTGTGAAAGAGCCTGCAATACCTGTATATCAAGCCTTTGAACTCTATTAATGTTGATAGTTTTTCTACTTATAATGAAAGTATCAAGCTTCATTTAAAAAATTATTTGGTTTCGTATTACCCAATTTAGGATTTATACAGCCTGTTAACGCATTCAACTGAGGATTTTCTCATACTACGGGTTGTTAGGTTAATGGAATAGGTTCTTCAGTATGTTCGCAGCTTCTTTGAACGACTATTTGAACCAAGTCAGATGGTCACAACTTAGAAAAGGTGATATCATACAGATTATATCTTCAGAGAAAAGGACGCCATTGTCATTGTTACCATGAAGCACTCGAGATCGTACAAAATCGATAGTAAAGAACAAAACACGCCTTAAAGAAAGATCCACGGCACTTTTTATTTGAGTAGGTACAGATAAAAAAAATCTTAAAAAGTTCTGTAAGGACTAAAACTTTAGAATCAACTATCGATTGACAAATTCTTTCAGCCGTATACGAGGTATGTCAAAAAATGTTGCTCAAGTGTGAAGTACCTTCATTTTTCACAATGTAAAATATTTAAACAAAAAATTGATCAGAATCAAAAATCACTTTCAGTATGTAATTGCATCCATTTACAATACTTTTTTCCATATCTCGAAATTAGGACGTAAATAGCTTTCTAATTATCGTACGTGTAAAATAATTAGAGGATATAATTTAATTTCAACAGACAAACATTCATTATTGAAATTAATGAGTTTGAATTTAATTCAAAGTAGAAACATTGGAAAAATAACAAAACTTCTTTTTTAGTGTAAATAAATGCAATTGTATGTTTGAGCGTGATTTTCATTTTGATAATTTTTTTTCGATACGATTTTCAATATTTTCAGAAATAAAGGTACCTCATGATCAAAATTAAAATTTTTCGATAAAGTTCGTGTGAGAGTAGAGGAATTTGATAACTGATTGTTGCATTTCAGGTTTCAGTCCATGCTGAACAGTTCACAAAGAGTAACTTTTTTTCTAAAATTATTGGGAAAAAAATTTTTCATTCGAAATATGTACGAAATAATATATTCGTCTCTTGAAAATGGTATATAAATAAACAAAAAGTAGCCAAATTTACATAACATAAAACAACTAACATAAAACGTAATTCTTATGTGTATAGTCCTAGCGGATAGCTATAGTTCAAATTTCTATCCGCTATATTCCAGCTCCAGTTTCATGTTTGGTCTACGATCCATCTGTATATCAGGTGTTTTTTCCAAACATGTTTTCCACTCTTCACGGTCTATGATTTTGGTCGTGAAGTTTGTGTTGAAGGTGTACTTCGGTGTCATGTGGTCCGTGCACATTTCAGATGTGTGCTCCTCCACTTGTTCCGAAATTTCTATTCGGTCCGATATTTTGTAGTTCGGTGAGTTTTCCAGTCTGAATTGGCCCATCCTGGCCTCCCCCATTATCACAAAGTGTAAAGGAGGTAAATTCAGTTGTTCAACAGTTGCAGTGTCTCCAATGCAGCTGTTGGGGTAGTTCTCATTGCTCCAGTCATTTCCAAACATGCAAATCTTTCCACCTTGCCTAGTTTGTTGATGGCGGGAACCTGCTTTATCTTTGGCCACCAGACCAGAGATGCGTATGTTATCATGGGTTTAACCACAAATGATTAAAAAGAATAACGAAAAAAGAAAGTCGATTATTGAAAAGCATGTCATTTGAACATCCTATTGGCAAGCACAAGAAAAACACATAATGAGTTGAATATATGAAATTAACGTCCCGATCATACATAAGAGATACATAGATTTAAATGGTCTTACATTATCGGAGGTCTAAAAACGAATGTGTATACTAACACTATTTCCACTAATAAATAAATGTTGGAATGGCTCATACATTAGAATGTACCTATGTGTTGACTAACAACAATTTATTGTTGAAAACTACAACAGGTCTATAAATGAAGAGCGGCCAAAATAGAAGAAATATTCTCATTTTCTAGCGAATGTAACATATTGAAATTTTGAATATACTGAAACATTACTCGATTAAAACACTATCCATGATAATAATCAAACAATTTTCACAGTATGTACTTTGTTCAAGACGCGTTTCAATAAACATTAGCGTTTTCAGTTGAACTTGTACGTTATACTATTCTACAATGTATTTAAAACAGAGTTAATTACTAATTATTTAGTCTAGGTAATCAGGTAGAGTTTAAAAAAATAATAGGTCAATAGCGATTAATTCTAAATAAGCAGGTAAATGAGAAAATAAGTGTTTCATTAATGATTTTTTTCAAGAACAAAACACAAGCACTACAAGAAAATCCTCAACACGCTCTAAGAGCGGTACCTGTGCGAAAGTAGGGATTCACACTGGATTTGAATCGCTGGAGATCAAATCCAGTTTGGAAAATGTTTTCAAGAAGTTTATTCCACATAAACAGTGAAGTTCGAGGTGTACTGAGTTGAACCTCAAAACGATGAGCAGCCTCAGTCCGTCGTTCTTGGTGGAATCAAATGTGCCAAGTTACTTGAACACTTCTCGTGAAAATATCTATACTCCAGACTATCAAGGTTGCAAGTTATGTTCGCGTCTCCTATCAGGCGAATGGTTCTTTTGCGGCAGCAGCCGCAGTTTCAGGGTATGCTCAGGGGCAGAGCTCCATACATGAGAACAATACTGCAAAGAAGGTTTGATCTGAGCTTTATAAAACATTAAAAATTGCTGAGGTCCCAACTAGCAATTTTATATTTTATAATGGTTGTGAAAACGTTTAGGAGAAACAAATTATAAAACTGTACTTCTCCCAGAAATATTTTCAATGTTTTCATAAAACAGCTATAAATAGGAAATTGGCACCGTTTTATAAAACATTTTAGTCTTTATCAATATTTTGTAAGGCCTTTTACAAACACTACAAGACAGTTTTAATAACATTTCGGTAGTTACTATATTTTTCTAACACTATTCGTAAATAAAATAACTGAAATACAATTTTATAACAGTTTTTTTATTAATTCCAAGTGAGCTTAATAAAATATAATGCAGCCTAAAACGATAACGATAAAATAAAAAAGTGTTCAAAATGTTAAAAACCAACAAATAGAAAGGTAGGGGCCATTTTAATAATTTTACTTTTGTAACTGTTAAAAACATTGTTTTTGCTTCAAATATTGATATTTTAACTGCGAATGAAATTTTATTGACAAATATATAGCATATTATTAGTAAAATTTAAGTTCGCCACTTTTTTATTGAAATTTTTGGAAAATATTAATTATACAAAAATTCACTCTGCCGATGCATCAACTTCCTAGTCGCAAATTAACTCTGTTTGTTCTAAATAATATAATCCTGTAATATCTATGTACTTTTCATCTGTAAATATCACTATAAGTGCAATATTTCATATTTTTAACTCATCTAATGCCAGTATTTCGAATTGCTATCATTTTAAAATGGCGTCGTTCTATAAAATAATTTCATATCAATAGCAAGAGTTTTAACGTTACGTTACCTCTATAAAACTGTTAGAAACACTCAGTTCTAGGAGTGATGGTATTGCGGCAGAGTCGGACTACTTTCAAAGATATAGATTTCTATAGAAATGAAAATAGGATTTCTCACGTATTGTTTGACAAATATATCTGTCGCAATGTTTTGGCTAAGAAGCTTCTTCCATTGATTACAATTGCTGAATTTCGAAGGAGTTTTGAGCTAGTGATTTTAGTGAATATAAACACTTGAATCGACGGATTTTAATCATCAATAACCTTTTTTTGTTTTTAGCAAGAACAAAATTGAAGCACTAGGTTACGTGGGTCTTAAAATAAACCGATAAGCCACAGAGTCAAAGTTTGACCAGCAAACTCTAATGCCACACACGGTCATAGACCTTGGAAATATCAAGCGCAACAGCTCTTGACTCTCCATATTTCTTGATTCCGATATTCCAAATATGGGTGACATACGATAAAAGTTCGCCTGTTGATCTTTGTTTCTGAAAGCCATATTGATGATCGCTCAAGATGTTAAAACTTTCCAGATATTCAAGGATATGATGGTTTACGACTTCCTCCATGACTTTTGATATCACTGATAGCAAAGCGAATGGTCTATAGTTATTTGGAAGATTTGTCTTGCCCTTTTTTGGGAATACGTTGAACGCGGTTGAAAGTCTGTAAAATACTGTGAATTACTGGTTTATTTGCGCACTTTTCAAGTACGATGACGATCATTTCATTAGGGCCAGACACCTTCCAGGAAATTATTTTGATAACAAATAAGGGTTAGTTATAACATTGTTGCATAGTATTGTTAGTTACAAGATACTATTGAAGTCAAAATAATCTTGGTCTGGATTTGTTGACAATAGCGAACACCTACAAAACACTAACATTCACCTTTTTAAGATTAGTTTTCATAAAAATTCACGGATATTGACCAACTATTCGTTATTGGCCAATTATTGTATTGTAACTTTATTTTTTCTTAGGGATTACCTGCTTACCCGTAATTAATAATGAGAATTAACCCTGTAATTAGTATAGATACTTTGTAAAATAGTATAATGTGCCAGTTATACTTGTAGTTAAACAAGCCTTGAATAGTTTTCACACTGTGAAAATGGTTGCAATGATTATCATGGATAATATTTTAAATTGAAAAACATGAAAAACTTGAATCAGCTACTTTATTATATTTCAATTACTTGCAACCGGCATTTTGATCATAAATGTCCACGGTCTCCTTTAGAAAATTTACATTTTCAGTATACATGAATACACACTATCAAGAAGTATTTAGTCGTTAATAAATAATAGAAAATAGTAATTGTTTCCAATTAGAACTTTGTGGCACTGAAATGCACAGACAAGTTTGATGACACTCTGGACAAAAAGATTATTGGCAGCCGCCTATTTATCCATTTATTCTAAATCTTCGAAAAACACTTCAACCTCCTGAGCTTACCCTAACAATTTTGTTCCCTGTACTAATTTGTGAAGATCTTTTATTGTATGTTATTTTTCTGAAATTTTCCCAAGCTGAAAGCTTCTACCGGGGTCTTTTACTTTATAAAAAACTATTCAAATTCTCAAAATGACTTTACCAAAATTTTTCTCCGTTCAGCTTATAAATCAATAAACGTGCTCTTAGAAAACGTTGTCTGTGTCATTGCGCACAAACTAATCTCACATTTTTTTTCAGAATAGCCCAGCCGATCTTACTGGGACAACTAATAAAATTTTATTCTCCAGGACAAACAGACATCTCCGAAGAAAGTGCCTACTATTTTGCCGGTGGGGTAGTAGTATGTTCCCTAGTGAACATCTTGATGACCCATCCTTACATGTTGGGTGTACTCCACTTGGGAATGAAGCTGAGAGTAGGCTGTTGTTCTCTGATTTATAGAAAGGCTTTGAAGCTGAGCAAATCGGCTTTGGGAGAAACCACTGCTGGCCAGGTGGTCAATTTGTTATCGAACGACGTTAACAGGTTCGACGTTTCCGTGCTTTTCGCCCACCAGTTGTGGGTGGGGCCAATTGAAACTATTATTTGTACTTATTTTATGTACTTACAAGTAGGATTTGCTGCTACTATTGGAGTATTGGTTCTTATTATGTTCATCCCACTGCAAAGTAAGTTTTTCGCATTCTGTCATTATAATCAATGGTAAAAGATCAATAACTATTGCAACCTTCTTCAGAAGTATGGGTACTTGGAGTAAGAACTGATCGTCATATGAATTTTTTCGCTTGTATAGCTCAGTAATTATTTATCATAATGGTTGCAGGTGTACTGGTAGTGGTGTTTGCTTAAACATTCATTTGTTTATTAGGTGACTAGTTTTTCCATTCTAATTTTAAGAGGTTAACCTATTGTGGCGGTTATTGGTCCTATTGAATAAGAAGCACAGTCAATAATAAAATTAAGTATACTTCCAAGCAGTTATTACACAGGATCTCTTCGATTTCTCTAGTTGCTTGCTTCACTTGCAGTCTGTAATTAAATGATTGTTTCAGGCCCCTTCAGTTCAACTCATATACTCAGATCAAAGCGAATAGAACATTAATGGAATAATAATAATTTCATTTTAGTATCGACTAGGACCATGAGAAGTGTAATAACTCGATCTTGAATCAACAAGTGACATACTGATGTCGTTTGTATCAGTTACTGTGTAATAGATTCTGACAGAACTAATTGAGAGATCCTCAATACGAGTAAATGAAGCTTGCCAATCTGAGTAGTAGTAATGATCTGCTTTTTGGAGATCGAGGTTTTATTTCCATTACCTCCAAAAGAGTTTCTGGTCTGCATTTCTCTCGCAGTTATAATCTTATGGTAGATTAAAATAGTTGAATCTTCGTAGGTGGAACGTCTGTGTCAGGAAAAGTACTGGCATCAGCATTTCGGAAATTTTGAAATGAACATAATGAATACTCACCACCCCGAATTTTTCCGACACGGATAGAACTATAAATATGTACAAAACCAATAACTGGAGGTTTTCAGGAAAGTTTAGTAATAGGAAGCTAGAAAGTCGAAAGAGATATGGTGACTTTTTTACCAACATAATTCATTCAATCAATTGATTCGAAGCCCCAAAAACTAGATGTTGAACTAGCGAAGACAGATATTTGACAAGATGAGTTTATGGATTACTATGAACTCCTCAAAGATTTTCATTGCAGTTTATTTTATTATTGCAATTATTCACAAATGTATAGGCCCCCGTGAATACTTCAGATAAGGGGCATCGAGATATTTTTATTTTTTCATTTGCTCCATTTAATTCAACGACACGTTTCAAACGATTTACCATACATGGTATATGCTATTTGAAAAACAAGTAGTGTTAAACTTGCGTGTGGGATCTATGAATGCCGTGTGGGTGTAAACATGTTTCATTACTATTAAAACGTTGAGGGGGAGTGAGGACATGGAGGGGCGAAGGTTTCATGTCGCTTTGACGTAAAAATGTGCTCCACTGAAGACCTTTCAACTAGGGACCCGGAAATTTTTGGTATATTCATGCCATTCTATTCGACATGAACTTTCAAATGATTGTGATAGGGGTTTACATTGAGGGGTTACAGGTTCTTCCATATTTTTATTCATTTCGGAAATATTCATGGTGGTAAGTTTTTGTTGGGAGGCCCAATTCATAAATTTCTGGCTGGCATTCTCTTATCGTGTTTTACTATTTCATTCAACTGTGGATAAAGTAGCTAAAGCCATTTCTTGACAGAGTCTTGATTCGAAATTCTTATAGGAATTTGTTCAAAGGCTACTTACTCCATTTTACAGCCCCAGGTTCTTGATTCGGAGTAGAAATAGGAAAAGTATTCATTAACAACATCAGTTATTCATTACCATCGTCAGTCATGAGGAAAAGCCAGAGACTATTCACTGGTTCATCTCCAAAGAGATACAAGTGGATAATATCCTTTTTTCCTGGGCACAGTGTTATAAGTTTTATATTCAAGGTCAAACGTCGTACTATGTTCAGCATTTTTATCAGCGACCCATTTCTTATTTCTTGCTAACTCGTGATGGGTTTATTTCACTATGGAGTTGCCGCATATATTTCTGTTGTGTTCCTAGTAGGAATAATTGGCGCACTACCGTTGCCGTGTCTGAACGCACATCCTTGTGGTCGACATACCATATTTGCACCATACTTGATGCCAGTCAGGTCGAATTCAATTATTGGTCCAGTCTTAATATTCCCTATCATGGTTCTTTGTTTCTTGGTATTGCATCCTTCAAGTTACCTGAGCCAAAATATGGTAGAACAGAGTTTTCTCGTAGTCAATTGTTATTTGTGCGTCTTCTTTCAGACTTCAGAAATGAGTTTCATCTTTCGGGAGTTGCCGATCTTATCTGGGATATTATCTTATCCCAGATAAAATCGAGATAAAATAATATCCCAGATAAGATCTTATTTGGGATATTAGTGGATTACGTCTTTGCACTTGAATGTATTCCATGAATACTTTGTTTTCCACACTCTTTTAGGGTATATGTTGGTTGTTATCCTCGGTTTCCGAGTTGACTTTAGTATATTTGTTTCAATTTCTTATAAGTCCATACTACATTTTCAGTACTTTCTACATTTGGAGTGTCCTGTAGTATTTCTGAAATTATACCTCATAATGAAAAAGGTGTGCAGTAAACATTATCTCTTGCGACAAGTTGTTGGGGATATTTTACGTTCACGAAAACCTTAAAGGACTAGCAATGCATTTAAAGGCCTCATACATGTCCCAAAAAGTTATCTCTCTCTAAATGAAGACATATGGTACGTTAAAGGAAATATTAAAACAATAAAGCTTGAAAATTATTTTTGTAGAAAATAATCATTTCTTAAATAACGAATTACCAAAAAACTTAAAACGTGCACTGTCGAGTGCATTAAAAATGTGATTTTTTTTAAATATTTAACACAGACCTGCACATTGATTGTCAGATTCGAGATTTCTAAAGTGCGAATTTCCATGTCCATATAAAAAGGTAAAATTATGCAGAATGAAATTTGAAGTCAAAAAATGACGAAGAACAATGACTCGAACCATAAAGAATGCACATTCAATAGGTAATTATTAAAGAAACAATTCTTTGTGAATAATGTAAAATGAGAAAACACAAAAATTGCAACTACTAATAACAATAAATGAAATGTGAAGAATGTACAAATTAGGAGAATAATGAATAACTTCCAAACCGAGTTATTTACATTTCCATTGTTAGTCTTTTTTTGGGTAATGCCGATTTTGATAAGACTTTTCAACGCAATTTAGTAAGATTGAAGGTGATAACTACATATTTCATGATGTAGGTATATACCCATATCAAACATTATTTATCTTACAGCAAGTTGGTAGAATAATGTTGAAGTTTAGGTTACTGGATGTGTATGCTTTTGTCGAGAATACTTCTCCTGGAGCATATTAAACATAATATGGTTATTATTTAATTGAAAAGAACTAGCCGATCCATATTAAAACTCATTATTATAGTTTATTGTATGATTTTCGCTGTAAAGGGTTTAAAAAAACCGCGACACGTGTTTCTCAAGCATTAATAATAAGTTACTTCTAAATTACAACTATTTCATATTCTAACATATAACCTACTTGTTTGACTACTTTCTAATGAATGAATCCACCTGAAAAGGTCAAGCATAAAATCAATAACTGTATGAATAAAAGGAATTGCCGAAAATTCCGTAATTATACTTAACTTTTTTTACCTGGAATTAAACAGCGAACTATTCAGTTCAGTTCGATCATTCATAGGATATTGGAAGGTCTTAAGTTAAGTTTCGAACCTTCCTTCTGGAAATGGAGGGGATTGAGTTCATGAAATGAGTGGCATATGTGGAGTTCATGTTTCTTTTCTGGAAACTATTTATTCCAGTTTGACCTATGTAAAACATCACCACATGATGATTTATACACTTCGGATTTTTCTGAAACTGAACTTTTATCTTTGTTATTCTTAATGTTCATACCTAAGTTGTTGTTGGGAGTGTATAAATTATCATGTCTGATGTTTTATATAGGTCAAACTGGAAGAATGTTCAAAGCTCGCATGAAGAAACACAGAAATAGTTTTCAAAATAGAAAAATAAACTCCACATATGCCACTCATTTATTCACAGAGGGACAAGAGTTAAATCATGAATTGAAACCCCTACATTTCCAGAAGAAAGGTTTAGAACGTAACCTTTTGGAGAGTATGGAAACAAACAAATTAAAAAACTCTCAATATCTTATTAACGATCAAACTGAACTGAATAATTAGCCATTAATAAATCTATTTATTTTCAGGTGATAAAATTCAAATATAATTACGGTATTTTCGGAAATTCAATTTATTCATATAGTTAATGAATTTATACCTGTCCTTTTCAGATAGATGTATTCATTATCAAGTAGGCAAACAAGTAGGTAATATGTTAGGGTATGAAATAGTTGTAATTTAGAAGTAACTTATTATTAAGGCTTGAAAAAGCTATTGTATAGCGAAACACGTGTCGCGGTTTTGTAAAATCCTTTATAGTGAAAATCATACGATAAACTGTATCAATGAGTTTCGATTATTATTTGTTGACAAAGTATAAACTTTGTTAACCAGTCTTCGTAAAAGATAACTGATGGCAAGTATGATTATAGGTATCATAAACTACAGGTTATTGCGGCATTGTTATGTTTCTTATCCCAGAAAAACTTATATATTGAGATGTGTTATGCATAAGATATCAATAGAGTCAAGGACAGACACATAGGCAGATAAAATTGCAGCCCTATGACCTTCAATCCATGAACTATCTGAACAAATTTCATGAAATATCAATAGCGCATGTTCAATATTTTCGCAACAATGAATAATTTTCAAAATTTTGGCTCTCATCTCACAGGATACCTATTATCCTTAGCACTACATTTTTTTATTCACTCGTTGAATTCAGTTCAATTTCCCCTCTCAAAATTGGTGAAAATAATAATATTCAGAATATTTCGTTATATAGTGACTGTTTGACATCATTTGCTTCCGTTTGCAAAAAAGAATTGACAGTTGTTGCAAACATTATTGGTACCACTGCACGTTCAATCATTCACAGAAATGTGAACCCGCAGATAGGAACTATAAGGATTACAACAGTTTTTTGTTATAGATTTTGAATGAAATTTCATTTTCCTACTCAAACAAAATGAAAGCATAGCTTATTTGTCTAGTAGGTTCATAGGAAGCTGGTGTTGCTTTTAACAGTATATGGTGATATTTATTTCATTGTATGAAGTATTAACAATTATTTCACTAATCTGAACATATTTGCCCTTAATTTCAGTTTACTTAGGAAAACGTATTTCAAAATTACGTATGAAAACAGCCATAAGAACGGATGAAAGAGTGCGTTTGATGAATGAGATAATATCAGGCATACAAGTCATTAAAATGTATGCCTGGGAAAAACCCTTCAACCATTTAGTATATCTATCAAGAAGGTAAGTTTGGAAAGGCAAATACTAAATTCTTTATTAAAATATTATTAATTTGATTCACACTCTTCATGTTTGTATTCAATTATTTTTCAGGAAGGAAATCAAGTCCATAAGAATCACCTCTTTCATGCGAGGTATTCTGTTATCTTTCATAATGTACAGTACAAGAATGTCAATATTCGTCAGTATTCTCTCTTACGTTTTATCAGGCTATGAAATAACGGCCGAAAAAGTATTTGTACTTACCTCATTCTACAATATTTTGAGGCAAACCATGACTGTATTTTTCCCTCAAGGAATATCGCAGGTGGCGGAAGCTAAGGTACAGTTAATAATGCTTATGTATTGTAATTTTCGGTTCCATTATGAAATGATCTCGAATAATTAGTGAAACCTGGTAGACTAACTATTTATTGAAGTGTATTATTATTACAAACTCAGCACAGAACAAATCGGTAAAAATCATAAACTTGATGTAAAAATGTGAACTTTTATGGTCGGAAATAACTGTGTCAAAATTATTTTCCGGGTTTGCTGGCCTTGATCTGACGTTTTGTCTACAAAACGTAGGCATCAAAAATGTATCCCCATCGTTTGGGGTTTATATTTCCAGCTTTTCTCTTTCGTAGAGCATAGCTTTGTTTCTTTTGTTTGAACTAGTTGATCTAATCCGTATTCGATGCTTTGAACGTATATCGCTGTCTCTACGCCCATGTTCGGCTACTACATATTATTGGTATGTGCGAGGCAACATATTTCCTATATATTCATAAAACTCTGTTGGTTTTCATTTGCCTTAATATCGATATTTTCAGAATTCTCTCAAAACGTGCCTTAATATTTTTGAGAGGCATACTGTAGGCTCTTCTGGTACACAGATCCCGGTCACACTTTGATTACCCATCTCTTTCATTGTTGTCGTAGTTTTTATCAGGAAATCGATCTGTTTTAATTGATTTCCTATACATCCTTTGTCCCAAGTATCATGCTCAAAGCAATTCACTAGAAGTTCCAAGAAGGCGAGTATTACTTGTTTCCAGTTTTATTGTGAATTATAGGCTCTGGTTCACAGATCATTGAAACCAGCATGACAAGGATCAAACTCCTAATACAACTGAAATTAGTTATCAACAATAGCAGAACAGGCACTCAGAAAAAACACTTATGATTTGGTGATCTGATTTTTCAAGTTTTTGTTAGACAAAATCCAGTTACTCGCACTTTACAACACGTGTCTTACTTAGGTTGATAGAAACGGAGCCACATCCATCACCGATGGAAAAAATCAGATAAATGAACCAAAAACAATGTAGTATGTCGCGTGGGCAAATAAAACACTACATTCGTTGTCTCACCGCCTCTGATGATATATACCGCACTTGTACACAAATCATCGACATAAAAAATTGCAGACCACAGCCAAGAAACCCCGAAAATAGCGTAGACACAGATATAACGTTTTCACAAGTTTCACATGAGCTAACTATTTTCAGCGTAAAATGAAATCCACCCTCTTCACATTTGAGATCATGACTTTTCCTATATTTCATAGAAATTGTTGAATTAGCACTACTAGCCTGGTTTTGGGTGCAATTTAGCTAGGGAAGGGATTTGTTGAAATTTTAGAAGCTATTGGTAAGTGTAACGCTAGAAGTTTAATTTTGGATGTGAGCCATCAGCATCAAAAACTATTGAATGCTTGAGAGGAAAACACCAAGTGTAAATTATAAAATTCAAAATTAGGCGTTTCGTAGGTACATGTTTTTCCCCACTGTATACCTTATTAGTAAAAATAACACATTTCAGCATTAGCTACTTTTGAGCCATTGCTTAAATTTTCCGAACTCAAAATTGCATCTTATGTATGTGTGTTTCTCTTGTGATCGTCAATGCGGACTTTCAATGACCTCTTAGTTTCACCAATACAGAAACTGCCGCACGCACAGGATACCCGGTAAATGCAATTCTTGGAATCGCAGTTCGCGTTTGATGACCTGGTTTTCGTGAGGCTGCTACGGATGGTGTTTCCGCTTCTGAAGAAGGTTTTGGACCCAACTCTTCTTATCCTTTCCGACAATTCTCTGACGTAGGGAAGGGCAAGCACTGGTTATGACGGCTTCTCTTTCTCGCGAGCCTCTTGCTGTCTTCTAGCCACCATCACTTTTGGGTAGTCATTCCCGAGTTCCTTTCCGAAACCTTCCTTCGTATTACAGAGCCCAAAAGCACGATCCACTAGAGTTTTGATGATTCCTCTTTTGGTAGATTGATGGTGGGTAGATTTGTGATTCAGATACTGTCCAGTATGAGAGGGTTTTCCGTATACAGATGTTTTCTACTTAGTCCTCTTCATCAAAACGTCCAAGAATAGTCATTCGTTGTGGATTTCCTTATTCATTGTGACGGTGATGGACGGTTGTATGCTGTTGACGTGCTCCAGAAAGGTTTCTAGTTCTGTATTCCCATGATTCCATACTATGATGTTGTCGTCAACGTATCTCAACCAGACTCGGGGCTTCTTCAAATGCACGAGTTTCATACCACTCCATATATATGTTGGCTATAACTGGGAAAGTGGTGATCCCACTGGAAGTCCCTCAGCTTGCGTTTTATTGCTCAATTTAATTATTTTTAGCTATTCATTTTAATTTTTTAATTTTAATTGTTCTTCTAGATATTTTAGATCATATTATATCATACTAGTACTATATTGCTATATCTTTGCTGTTCCAATGTTTTGACATAATCAGAATCAACGAACTTAGGCGTGCGCAGCGTTATAGAACATTTCTTTCAAAAAATTGTTCTACAGCGCCATCTAGTTTCGAGTTACAGAAAAATTGATAGCCTAAAAACTTTCTCTATGAAAAATTACTCATACATGTCAAGTTTCATCACGATT
>WOGP01002571.1:0-16522 GCA_015342065.1 Leptinotarsa undecemlineata | reverse complement strand
ATATTAATTTATCAACTAGAAACACCTGAAGCGAGTAAACAAAAAACAAAATAAAGGAAACATTTAGGAGAGTTCAGCAAAAAAGTTTGTGAAAAACTTGTGTGCGCAAGCTAGGAGATCAGTTGGAAAGAAAAACATAAGTCAGATGTAGAGCTAACAAGTAACATAGTTCAGGTGTATTACAAAAGAAACATAATTTAGCAGTAATACAGTGGGCTCATGTATTTTGACTAGAATGTAAAAGTTTCTTAACATGGTTCTTAATTTGACCAATAGGTTCATCATGAGTGTCGAAATTTTCACAGAGTTGATTGTGAAGTTTGTTCATTTCAACAACTAGTGACTTCAATAATATGTTTGTTCTAGAATTTGGTAGATAAAAAGTCAGTTCATTTCTAGAACTAATTCGTGGAACATGAAACTTGAAGTGGGAGAGTAGATCGGGACAGGTTATCAGATTATTCACTAGTTTGTAAATGAAAATTATAGAGTAGGTTCTTCGGTTTTGAAAGGATAATAGAATAAATTTATTCAGTAGTATTCTGTTGTCGATGCCTTGTTCAGGGTGAACTCCTAGCTTGTAAGTAATATATTTCATGAGGCATCTTTGTATACACTCTATTTTGTTTATGTGGGTAACCATATAGGAGATTTGACGTATGCATTGGAAAGAGTTAAAAAACTGTATCTGCTACGATCATTTTTACAGTTACGATAGCTGAGCCCTAGCATCCATTTGGCTGAGCATGTTATTGTGTTATAGTGAATGGAGAAACTCAGTTTACGGTCAAATGTGACAACAAGATCCCTTTGATGAGTGCTTATTTGAAGAGATGTGTTATTTATGCAGTAATACTGAGAAATAGCATTATGTTCAAGTGTGTATTTTGAGTATTTACATTTGTTTGTATTGAGGAGAAGATTATTTTCGGTACACCAAAGGTACAAAAAGTCAAGGTATTTTTGTAAGATTAAGCAGTCCTTATCGTTATATTATGACCAAAATCACACGAAATCTTTGTAAATTGTAGTCAGTTTGATGTAAAAGCCGTATTTATATAAAGTTTCATCTCAATCCGTTCAGTCGCTTAAACGTGAAGGAGCCAATACATATATCCATCCATACATACATAATATTAGTATAGATGTATTTCAGAATAATTTGCTTCCTTCCTTCCTCTGGAAGATTCCCACATTTTTCTGTATGAAGATGAAGAAGTAGAAAGCAAAAATTTTTTTCCAATAATATTGCATTGTTTATTTTTCTTTTGATCTGCTTGTTTTGTCTGGATTATACATTCATCTCATTAAATTTTGTAACTATGTACTCACTGTAACTACTTATGTACCAGTCCAACTGTAAAACTACCATGTAATGAAATGCGTCTTGAATTAAATTTATAGTCTGTAAATTATATAATCATCATTTATTGTGTTATCGAGTTTCATCAAGTAACGGGACAGTGTATCTATAATGAAGTTGATACATTGTTACAGTTGTTACTTCTATCGCACCATTTTCACTGACAAATATTGCGGTTCATTCATTTATCAATTGGCGAATGAATCAATTCACATCACTTGGGTGATTTTCCTCAAGAAACGATCATCAACAAACGTCATATGGTCAACAGCAAACAAGAAGTGAACATAGAGCAATCGCCTCAGAAGTTCCGAGAAGTAAATATTATACACACCAGAGTTGGAGAGAATGGAAACTCACACAAAAGAAACAATTATAATGCAACTTCTCTTAACATGTGAACAAATCTCTTCGATTGATGATTATGACAGACATTAAATTGCTTTCATTCTCGTTAATCTCGAAAATTATTGAACAATAATGTTTTTCATTTTTGAACGCGAACCAAGATGAATGGACCTATTTAAAGGTTATGTATTATTTTTTAGAAAAGAATGAAAAAACCGTTTCAAAAAAAAAAAATTATGCTCAGCTTTATTCAGTATTTATTCTTCTAGCAAGTAACAAGTGTACTTCAAATAGCTCTCTGGAAATGGGTTGTACATGGCCATTACTTAGAAGAGAGGCTGAAAATGGAAATATGAACCTAATCTCGATTCTCAAAAAACATCCAGTGTATGTTTTCATGTAGATTATTGCATATGACATCTGTACATTTGATTCGTTTGATATATTTCAAGAGAATTTAAGCTATATAATATATAATAAAATGTTGTTTTCAGAAACGTCGCGTCGACCACTAAAGAAAGGTAAGTATAAGTATGAATGCATTTTTTTCTTATGAATTTTTCAATTTGTGAGCAAAACTCAATAATACAACAAGCCACTAACCGACTGGACTCTTCAGTGATTTATATTACGCAGCAACTTTTTGGTGTAAACTTTTCAGTTTCCAGTTCAGTTTGTATTACACTTCAGAAGATTCTCTTTTGATTCAGCTTTGCTTATTTTCCAGATTATGGAAGATTATATACCCAAAAAACAAAAAGAAATAATTCAGTTCTACACAAAAAATGTCTATCAAAGAATGATAATCAATTTCAATCCCCGAATAACAAGAAACTACAACAAGAACATTTGTTCAAAAGTGCAATCATTGAAGACACAATATTCAAACAATGAACATAACACATACATTACTGAACTCATATTTCTTAATAATATGATTTTGTTATTAAAATCCATTGTGCCTTGACATGAGACAACAGAACCAGCACCCAAGTCACTCGACTAACTTGACCCGACTACATGCATTAATCGTACGTCACGTATTCTTTTCGATTCCAATGAAATCGCTGTTATTTAGAATATTGTTTCTTTTCTTATTTAAAATATCTTTTTAGATCAGTTAGTGAAAAAAATGTTTGGTCAAGTGTACACAATGTGTACCTAAATTACTGAACTCATATTTTTCTCCAAAAGGATTTCAAATTAAGTAAAAGAACAATTCGTACAGGCTAGTCTCAAATTACCTACACTGTAGGTTAATGGCCACTCGTCAGTGCAAGATAGTATCTCTCATCAACATAAAGTCGACTATCTTCGATAATTGAAAATCAAATTCCTTCAGAGTATCATTTCTCGAACTAGGTTGAAGCGAACGACAGACAAGTTTGTCATCACCCCATCTGCCTGTAAACGAGGTAACCAACCGCATATTTATTTGAAATTTGCCCAACTACTCGTATAAGGAAAAAAAACTTCACAAATTAAGAGGGCACGTTTTTTGTCGTCATACGAGGAATTGGACCAATTACGGATATGCGGTTAGTTTCCCCATTCACAGGCAGATTGTGTGATGACAAACTTGTTGGTTGTCGTTCGCTTCAGCCTAGTTCGAGGAATGATACTGCTTTGACACCTGTCGGATATAATCCAACACCCTACGTTGTATCATTCAGGGGAGTAGTTGTTTTCTGATAGGTTTCAGTCCGTTAACCTACATTGTAGGTGATTTGAGATTGCCCTGAATGAATTGTTCTCCGAGTTTGCCCACTCAATTTGTGAAGTTTTCTTCCTTATACTAGGAATTGGACACGTTTTCCGATTTGTGGTTGGTTACCTTGTTCACAGGCTGATATGGTGATCACAAACTGGTTGTTTGTCGTTCGCTTCAGTCTAGTTCGAAGAATGATACTCTGAAGGAATTCGATTTTCAGTTATGAGCAATCATCGACTTTATGTTGTTGATAGACACTACCTTGTACGCACGAGGGGCCAAACAGTCCGAAACCGATCTGCAAGTATGTTTCAATAATTCAAAATTGATTGCGCCAGTTGTATCGCCAACAGCATATACAGAAATGTTGTCTGTGAAGAATCCTGAACTGATAACTGTTGGATATGATCCTATGCTCTTCGTGGTTTCAGACAGGAAAGTAGTTGGTTTCTGATAGGTGTCAGTCCATCAGCTCATAGTGAAGGTGAGTTGAGGCTGGCCTAAGCGAAGTGTTCTTTTAGATAATTTGATTTACAGCCAGTCTCCAGGAATGCGCACCCAATTTGAAAAAAAAATGATTCCATTGCTGAAATCTATTTTGCATTGAAATGAGACTGCAGAGCCGACATCCATATCACCTGACTTACTTGACACGACTAGATGCATTAAATGTACGTCGCATATTCTTTTTTTAATTGCATCATTTTTATGAGGTTATGTCCAGTGTGGCAATTCGTTTTTCATTTCGGTCTCCTGTGTCTGGTAATTGAATTTGTGAGTTTCATTTGATTCACATGAGTTGTTTCCGTAGAGTTGAGGTATAGTCACTGTCATAATCATGATATCAAATTCAATCTGGAAATTTCTGTAGAAGTATATATGCGAAGTTTCATTATTCAGCCACTATCGTATTTCAATATTTCATCACATCGGTTCAATTTGATTAGGACAGTGACATTGATTGAAATTGCATAATGCATGATGCAACTAGCCACTCAAAGTCACTTATGATTCGTGAATAATGACATCTAGATGTTAATTTCATGACTGTCAGTGTTATTACTGTAAATCTCGGTTCTGGTGACCTAGACTTCAATTTTTTCCTCATTCCTCAACAGTTCTCGAAACTTAATGATTTCTAGTACATATATGAGAGTTTTAGAAAACGATCTTCCAGACTTGCTATAATTTCCTTCAAACTTGCGTAGAAATATATTGGTTTCAGCTAGATGACAATACACCACATTATGTTCGCCAAGAATGACAATTTTAATAAATACCTGTTAAAGAAGATAGATAGGAAGGAATAACAGAATCTCTTGGCTACCGCGGTCCCAAATCTGAGCCGCTTTTCATTGTTTTAGGGTGTTAAGGAAAAATCATGTCAATAAACGGAAATGTAATAATGATTCAGAAAACTACAAAGATCCACTCTGCAGGTTAGGCAAAGAAGCTGGAGGAAAACATTTCAAGAATGTGTAGTAAACTAGTACTATGTTGCTGTGTCACTGCTGTTCCAATGTTTTGACAGAATCAGAATCAACGAACTTAGGCCTGCGCAGCGTTATAGAACAGAGCTTTCTAAAAAGTGTTCTACAGTGCCATCTAGTGACGAATTACAGAAAAATTTATATCCTAAAAGCCTTCTCTATGAAAAATTACTTATACATGTCAAGTTTCATCACGATCGGTCGAGCGATGTAGAAGTTTATCACTTACCAATGAACAAACCAACCAGCACACATCCATTTTTATATATTAGATTATATTTCTGATTTTGTATATAATTTCCTTCTTTCACTTATTCGAAAGATGTATTCTTACAAAAACATTGGTTTTTATTGAGTAAATATTTTCATTTAACTTTCTATGAAATTGTCTGTGATGATTTCTGCACTGATGCCTGTCGGATATAATCCAACGCCGTTCGTGGTATTAGCCAGTGGAGTAGTTGCTTTCTGATAGGCGTCAGAACATTCAACCTACTGTGTAGGTATATCCGAGACTGGCTTGAACATATAAAGTTCATTTCTTTAGATAATAAAATATATGTATAATCAGTTTGCAGCGAATAATACACATGACTTGCTGAATTGTAAATAAGAAATAGACAGTAGATTTGATTTCGTGTTAGCAAATAAATTCATCAATTCAGGTATAATTATTTCATTGCCAACGTGATACATGTGTAATTATACCGGATTCCCATGTACAACCTGAAGAGGCATAAGCCTATAACAGGGTTCACACGAACACACATACACAAACAAATTGTAAATTAACAAAAAATGTAAATAAACGTTTTTGACTTGACTTTTGACTTGTACAACCTCGAATTTCTGTGGGATTCATGTTTGTTTACTGTAGGTTATATTCTGTAAACTTCACCATATCCATGCCTTTGGTAACTAAACATTATTATTACTAATTCTGCCGTACTCTTTTTATTGATAATCTATAATAAGTTTTTAGTATTGTAATGAATTATATTCAGAACAGAGATTTAAAAAAATGAGCTCCCAGATTACCTGAAAATGGTAGAATTTTTTCTGCAACTGAAAAGCCGATATTCCTTTTACTCATTTTCGAAATCAATCATTGAAAATGTCCTTATGTTCTCATATTATTCTGTAACAGAATGGATTTTTTGGAAAAGTAGTCTAAAATAAAATTACTCTAAATTATTTTTCAGAAATGATATCAATACATTGATGGATGTAGCCGTTACTATGTAGTAGATCATTATGAGAAATAATACTTTCTATGTTTTTTACCACTTTTATTTGTACCTAAAGTTACTGCAGTTTTGTCCTATAAAGACATTGTATTAGTTTGTAGTTCTGTTTGTATAGAACGAAAATGCAGTAATGTTAGTTACAAATAAAAGTGGTATTGAACGAACTGAGTATTTTTTCTTATGATGTTATCCGTATTTGGGACTGAAGAGCCAATAAGGCATGTTTCTCACGGCCAAACATCGAATGTTTACCAGTGAGGAAGACAGTATTCCGTGTAACTGAAATTCCTATCAATTATATAGTGTAGGAATCCTTTGAATGATATCTGATTCGATTCCATCACGAATATTTGATAAACAAACGGAAAGTGTATTTCATATAATTCTGCGTTTCGAAAGTATTCTTTTCTTTCGTGTAATTCAATGTTTATATGAAAAGTTACTTCTTTGCATGGTATGCACATCTTTGTGTAGAGTAAATTCTTGAAATTGATTGCTTTCTTCCTTTCTTTGGATGGAGAAGCAGAAAGTCAAAACCTTTCTATCCCAAAGAATTAATTTCTTCCAAGAATACACCCTTTCCATTTATTATTTCCCATTTTTCAACAAATGATGTCCTTAATCAATTATTTGTTTTAAACATGAATTATGAGACACCGTGTATATTTTCGAAATATCATACATTACTTACATTAAAAAACGTAATAGGTTCATGAAACTGCAGAGTTATGCGGAGACTCGAAAGAGAAGGACGGAAATGTCAGACAACTCCCAAGCAGCAAGAAAAAGTGTTTTCATTACAAAATGTCTAATACATATGTTGTTGTGAACAGTTGGGTCGCCAAGAGAATATACATGCGTCATTAATTTGTGCATGACATCTGAGTCAACAAACTAATGAAAATAAAACGATGTGTCTATTACTTCGAACAACCTAAAACCTAACCTTTTATTGAAGCGTTGCATAAAATTCTTTAGTACTTTTTCAATTATTCGATTATTTGAATCCCATATTATGAATATTCCACTTTGCCCAACAATAAATCACCATTTTCAATTTGTGGTGGAATTTATAATAACGATATAACATTTATGTACTGTATAATATCAAATACCGACAGTTTATTAGTTGTGAAAACAATTATTTTTGTAGAATAAAATTAATGAAACAGTAAAATTTTCCAATAAACCATTAAACAACATACCGTGCATTTCTTTATTGTTCCCCCTTTTATTTTTGAACAGGTTAACTCAAAAATTTAAATTTGGGATAATGCAATTAGTGCATGAACGTGAACATAATTGTTCAGTTAGAATATTCTTAATTACTGTTCGGTTTTACTAGTAGAAAAGTACCAAATCAACAATCTCTAAAATGGTCAATTCTCGTCTATTAGAAAAAAAAATTAAGCGATTTTTATTCACAGTGCAACGCGTTTTTCGAATCGACCTATCTGTAGAAAATACTTGAGGGAACTTGTATCCAAATTCACAACTACCAATAGTGTATATAACAAAAAACCCCCAGGTCATCCGTCCATTCCGGAAGAACAGCAAGTGCAAATAATTGGTAAGATGGTAGTAAATCCTGAACAGTCTACTTATTCCGTCGCGAAAGTTTATGAGGTGTCCTTTCCTACTGTGTGGAGACTTTTGAAGAGGAATGGGTATCATCCATACAAAATTAAAATGGAACACCAATTAACTGAAGATAACCCTGATCAAAGACTAGAGTTCTGCGAAATTATGACGGAAACCACCGCAAGGCATCCTACCTATCTCCACAATATTTGTTTTAGTGACGAATTTACATTTTCTTAAATGGCAATTTTCACAGACAAATTTGTCGTTATTGGAATAACACCAACCCTCACGTTTTCCGGATAACACATACCCAATATCCAGAAAAAATGAACGTTTGGGACAGAATATTGGGAAACCATATTGAAGAACCTCTATTTATTGATCAAAAATGCAACAGAGGAACTATATTTGAATATGCTGGAAAGTACTGTTAACCTTCTCACCACTGAAATCGTCGAAGTAAATCCTAATAGATTCGATATGGACATTGTGTTCCAATAAGATGGAGCACCACCACAATACTCCAGACATGTAAGAAACTATTTGGATAATACTTTTCCCGGTCGTTGGATTGGCCGTCGACGTCCTACAGAATGGCCACTCCGCTCGCCAGATTTGCCACCTTTGAACTTTTTTATGAGGATATTTGAAGCAAAAGGTGTACGAAACTGAACCTGCTTCAATATTGGATATATGGCAGAGAATAATAAATATTAGTAGATAAATTGACGTTACTATGTTCGAAAATGTTCGGTGTGAAATGTCGGATACGCTGTTCATATGTCAAGAAGTTCAAGAAACCATTTCGGGCATCTTCTGGACTGACCTCAAGCTTTTTACCTCATATTATGTAGGTGAATATCAATATATTATGGCAATTATTGAAAATTTCGCCATTTTGTAGTAGTTGAAGATATCAACATTATGTTCTAAAGTAATGAAGCATTTGCCAAGAGCTTCAAAAAGATGTATCACAAAACCCCCTTTCTATTTAATCTCTTTTCCAGATAGCTCCCAGTTGCCATTTTGAAAGTTTCATCTGTCTATTTCACTTTAAAATAAAGTATTCATGCATTAATTTCATTATCCCAAATTTTAATATTTTGATTTTTGAGTTCACCCGTTCAAAAAATAAACGGGAGGCAGGAAGAGGAAGGAGGGAGGGAGGAGGAATAAAATCACTGTGTGAACACTGTAAACTGTCAAATAATAATAAATGTCATCAATTAGTGTTGAAATTTAAAAAATTCGTCGACTCGCGTTTGAATAACTAATAAATATATTCAATGTACCGAGTGCAAGCAATTATTCAAAACAAGATCTCTTGTTAATTGAACAGAAACGTTATCTTTTTCGATGTTTTTCACTAGTTATACAAGAAAACGATTCTTTATAAAAGTATGTATTTTATAGGGTAATTTATTGATGTGGAATGTTTATTTTTCCGTCGAATCAACTATATTCCATTTATGAATCGAAACTCTTCAAAAATAAAATTATTTCACAAATAACTACTGATTCCACTATTGCTGATCTCGGAAACGATAAGGCATACATACAAGGTCAATTGAAGTAAACAAAATTTTACTATTTTGGGGTACTAGAATAATCTCTTTTAGATCAAGAATATCAGTGATTGATTTTGAAATAATCGCCAAAAACTATAATCGTCGAATTTTGTTTTTTGGTCCTATCGCCTCCATTTCGAATGACATAAAAATGCACAAAAGTTTTCTATACTGCTTCATCTTTGTTATGATCTGATATAAATCAATTTGCAATACGATGTTTCGTTCATTAGATTTCATCATCAACTTCCTTTTTTAAATACACTGATATCTAGTTTTTTTTCATTGATTTTTGTAGCCACTCATCTTTACTGTCGTACAATTCACGATCAGTGCTATTTCAAAAGAGTAGGGTCGAAAATTATTTGGATCAATAACTAGAAGCTATTCAAAAACTCCACATATCAGAGGAATATGTAATATCCCAAGTAACAAACAAAAAACATTTATGTTAAGATACTGCTAACATCTATGTCGTTCACGATATTTGATTAAACTATTGATTTGTCATACATTTTTCTTTAAACATATATTCGCTCTTTCAGTATTATTTTTATAGCAATTCTCCAGATTTTGTGGAGCTGTAGTCATGCAAACCCTCCTTAGTTTTTTCTTCAATTCGTCAATATTGCTAAAATTTGATCCTAATACCTTGTTTCAAATCAGATCCCACAGTGAAAAGGCCAGAAGCGCCAGATCGGGTTAACGTGGTGGCCATTTAATAGGACTATTGTTTCCTGGCATAGTGGTGTTGTGAAAATATCTGCAAATGTAGCGGAACTCCATCATGCTGAAAACACTGATATTTTCTTAAATTATTCAAAATCAAATCTTCCAACCACTCAACTCTCTGACAAGAATTCCCCCGTCAAAGATGTCTCAAAAAAGTAGGGACCTATAATTTTGGTGTATAGCACACCAAGCCAAATACTAACTCCAAATCTCTTTTTTGAAAATTTGTAACTTTATGTAAGAAAGAATTGTCTTTTCACCAGTAATAATGAGTATTTCTAATAAATCACACGTTATTTGTGAATCTATACTCATCACGACATAAAATTTTATTACAGTTTCCATCAGCCTGTCTGAGTAGCCATCTACGCTTTATAGGGTCTAAATTTAGTTCTTTTAAAAAAATTTCGAACTGAAGTAGTCAATATAGCACTATGATGTGCAGTATCTCTCAAGGATACTTCTTTGTTCTCAATTTTTCGGTATTCCGCAAACCCAGAATTGAATCAATATCCCTTTATCAATACTCTGAAAATGTCTTCTGAACTTACCCAAAATCTAATTTCAGTGCCTTCACGTTAGTTACTGTAGAATTCCTACTCGAGGGTTTTTCAAATTAACCATGATTCCGTGTTGTCAATATCTTTTGGATTGCTGACGTCTCTCAGAATAAAATTCCCCATAAAAATTTCCTATCCAGCAGCAATTCTCAAACATCTCGCTTATACGAAAAGCTTCTCAACTTTCCTGTCATCAGAAAAATTCATCATTTTTCCTTTACAAATTCATGTATTTGCAAGAAAATTCATAAACTATACATATTCTAACTAATTAATACAGTTTATTGTATGATTTTCACTATAAAGGGTTTTACAAAAACCGCGGCATGTGTTTCGCTGTACAATAGCTTCCTCAAGCAACTAAAAGTTACTTCTAAATTACAAGAGTTTTATACTCTAATATACAGGGTGTTAATTAGATATGTTCCATAAATTCAACAGTTAAGTGATGGAAATGGCCTCTTTCGACTTCAATACAACCGTCTACCCGCCGCATCATTGAATTTCTTCTTTTTTCAAACACCTTCGTTTGATAGGTAGGAAGGTAGCTATGAACAAGTACGTACTAGTATTATTAGTTATTTTGTTATCAGTTCATTATTAGTACCTATGTATCATGTATTACAAGTTAAATAGTAAAATAAATACATATAATGATAAATTAACTGTGGATTATTTCATTTACATTGCGTTACGTGGCTTTCGTGTGGGTAGCTCGCTGTTTATTCCAAAATTAACAAAGTAGCTCAACACATTGAAGAGGTTGACTACCACTGTTGTAGGTGTTACCGTTTCCAAGATAGCAATAGTGAGATCAGCTCAAAAAACGACCTGAATATACATACAGCGAGACTAAAAAGCCGGTCTTGTTGATATACAAGAGCTCTTCGGTGCGTCAAACACGATTAGCAATTCGAAATAAAATTAGAGAGACATGATGATAGCATAGTTCCCTCAACACGATACTATATCAAAATAACATCCCAGAGAGCGGGGCCTGTAGTTTCACGGTAAAATCAATGAGGGCCATGCGCGACCCAACTGCAGGGGCGGCATCACGTTTTCCCGTTTCTCTGCACATGAACGTGCATCGTAATTGGAACTGTTATCGGCTTGTATTTAAAAAACGTTTACGGTTGATCTCCACATTTGTTTGAGGAAAATTATTCGATTTGATGTCATTAAGGTTATAATTTCTTCTTTGCAAGTTTTTTTTATGGACTAGCAATGGCCTCACCGGGCTCCACAGGGGTAGTAGAACATACGAGGGCAGTCTGAAAAGTTACCGACCCCAACATTAAGATAGCAACACTCGTAAATAAAATCTAATGAATTTCGTAGTTCATCTGTTGACAGTTACTCACCAAAGTTTGAGCCATTTTGGATGCGAAGTTGTTTTGTAACAGTCGTTTGAGTGAATTGATGTGAATGTTTTAATGAAAATGGACAAAATCGAGTATCGTGATGTCATTAAATATTTGTTTTTGAGAGGAAATACGCATTTGCAAATCAAATAAGATTTGGATTTTGTGAATGAGGACTTCGCATCATCATTTACCACAGTGAAAGATAAGATAAGAAGAATTGGGTCCAAGTGCAACATCAGAACCTGCTTCAGATCCGGAAACATTATCCTTAGCAGCTTCACGAAAACCAGACCACCAAAAGCGGACCCCAATTCCAAGAATTGCCGGATATCCTGTGAGTGCGGAAAATCATATATCGGTGAAATTAAGAGGCCATTGAAAATTCGCATTGCCGAGCACAAGAAAGACACGCAATGAGGGGAAGCCAGCAAAGCAGAAATAGCAGAGCACGTTTGGACCCATCAACATAACATCGAATGGTCCCAAGCTAAGATCATAAACAGGGAGGAACATTGGTTTAGGGGGAAATTCAAAGAAACCGCATACATGTCGTCGGAAAATATATTTAGCCAAGCTAGCGTAGATATACGCAACATATAGAAACCCATAATCAAGCGAAAAATGACCAACTACCAACAAACGGTCATCTCCCGCTAAACCGGTGAAGCAGAAAAAGGAAAGGGGTGATATGTGAAAGTACTCGAATGACCCATAAATAGTTATCTCTCGGAGGAATTAGTCCAGTCATCACTCGAAGACGATTGTAGATACTAACAAAGAACCTTTCAATTTTTATTTTTTTGTTCAATTGTTCTATTTTTACTTG
This sequence comes from Leptinotarsa undecemlineata, assembly GCA_015342065.1. NCBI lineage: Eukaryota > Metazoa > Arthropoda > Insecta > Coleoptera > Chrysomelidae > Leptinotarsa > Leptinotarsa undecemlineata. The sequence continues at coordinate 3,726 of WOGP01002571.1, read as the reverse complement.
TACTTTATTTCACTATTATTTCATTTCAAGGTTTTTTTTGCTTATAATAGTTATTTTCAGCTATTCTTTTTTTTATTACTTCTTTCGGAGATTTCAAATAATTTTATATAACATAAGGTAATCGAAGTCCGAACTAATGAAATTCATCATGATACATTGTCAATCACCTTCAAACAAATTATAGGCAGCTAAATTTGAACGTGGCCGTCAGAGTTTGGGACACGATGAACGTTCAGGATGTCCAAAAAACTGCAATTACCGAAGAAAACATCGTCAAAGTTCACCAAATGATGCTAGACGACCACCGAATTGAAGTGAGAAAAATAGCAGAGGTTATGAACATTTGGAAAGAACGTATTTGTCACATATAAAATCAAACTTTAGACATGAGAAAGCTGTCTGCGCGTTGGGTGGCGAGTAGGCTCATTTTAGACCAAAAATATGTTCGAATGAACGTTTCCAACGCTCTCTTGTCGCAGTTTAGGCGCAATGAATAGTAGTAGTATTTATTTATTTATTCAGGGTACCCACGTTCCCCATTTACATACCCCATTTACACAAGTTCAATAAAATTATAATACATAATGTGAGAGTAAGTAAAAAGTAGATAATAATAAATTAATAATAATAAATAGTCATTTTGAACAGTCGATATAATAAAATCAATGATTCATGAAAGTTGAATAATTAAAAATGAGAAGTATATAGATGTCACTAAAAATAAATTTAACTAATAAGTATAGATACAGATGAACTCATACGTATATATTAAAATTTAACCAGCCAGTTTGTTGAATTCCACTAGTCGTCTGAAAAAGAGACTATTCATTGCTCACCTTGAGTTTGTCCTGGATACATGGAAGCTCATATTGGTTTTCGTGGACTTCATTATTAACTTTAATCTAATTATTGAAATAGTTGAATACCCTTCATTATTTTGAATGTAAAAACCATACTTAGATCATAAGATCTGTTCGAGACTGAGAGACCACTGAAGAGAATCGAGCATAGTCATCATAGAAAAGGGTCGATTGCATCTCAAAATCATACGCATACCTCTGTTTTGCAGTTTTTGTAGTTGGTCTAGTTTATTTTTATTCAGAAGATAGTATAGCACAGAAGTCAAAATGTGGCTGAATTATACGGTTGTAAACTGTGACTTTGGGTTTAATACCAATTCTCTTGAGAGAAAGAATAGTTTTTTCGAAATTTTTTTATAATATAATTAGCATGACTATTAGGTGACACTGGTCTATCATTCATGGAACCTTGATACTACATCTCGGTAACAATTTCAAGATATTCATTCCCTATTTTGATGTTCACTGTATCATGATCAATTTAATTCAACTTATTTTCAGGATAAGTTTATTGTTCAATAGATATTCAACAGTTCGATTTATTGCATTTTGCATCTTCTCTATTGCATCCATTAAAGTTATTATTTGATAATATTATTTGATAATAAGGTGTCATCTGCAAATAAGTCAGTCCACTGTCTACCTGTTAAATAGTAAATATGAATTAGATATATAATGAATGAGAGTGGATCCAGTACACTATCTTGTGTGACTTCTAAATCATTCACAGATTCTGTTGAGGTTGATGATTTCACTTTTGTAATCTGTTTTCTACGTTTTGAGTAACTTTCAAACCAAAGCAGTACCTTGCCACCAATTCCATAGTATGTCAATTTTTCCAACAGAATATTTTTATCAATGGTCTCGAAAGCCATTTCGAAATCTAGAAAGACTGATACTACATAATTCCCTTCATCAACATGTTATTTTCACTTTGTTATAGTATCCTGGAGTGCCGTCTCACAAGAGTGATTTTTTCGAAAACCTGATTGCTGCCTGATGAACAAGGCCTCTTTTCTGATACTGTATTTCACTTTTTGTCGACACTGTCAGCTTTCATTTGGGGACAAATTAAGGCCCCTTTGTCGTACTAAGTACATTCATTGCGGGGAAACTCTTGAGTACTACATAAAATATAAAAAAACAAATAGACGGCAATAAATAATCTTCAAAAAAATATATGTGACAAAGAAAAACATATAACAGAGATTGAAAACGAATCCCTTGGTGAAATGAAATATATGACTGATGAGAAAGTTATAGCTGATGAATTCAATACATTTTTCATCGACTTGGGTGTTAGCTATGCTAATAAAATCATCGAACTTTCAGAATTTCACGATAATATTTCTATGTTAAACCACACCATGTATTTGTTTCCACCGTCAGACAAAGAAATTGTAGGGAATATAAATAGTCTCATGGTCAGAAAATCCCCCGGAATAGATGGGCTGAGAGCAGAAACTTTGAAAGAAGTTTCTGATTTCATTTTTCGTCCTTTGAAATTTTTGATCAGAAATGTTTCGATACTGCTTATTTTTCTAAATCCTTAAAAATTGATCTCATCAAACCATTGCATGAACCAGGTGATAAAACACGAAACGTAACACGAAATAATGTTGAAAAATAGAAATAGAAAGTTCTTGAACCCACATGATATAATTTCTAATCGTCAATATGGTTTTAGACCAAGGCTATCAAGAGAACACGCTATTCATTTATTAACATCACGTATTTATGATGCAATTGACAAAAAAATTTCAACGTTATGCCTATATATAGACATTTCAAAAGCATTTGACACCGTTTGTCATAGTATATTATTGAAAAAACTATATGCATACGGTATCAGAGGAAAGATTCATGATCTTCTTAAGAATTACTCAACGGATCGACAACAACGGGTGACTGTAAATAACTTCACAAGTGAAATCAGAAGCGTCACCTTTGACGTACCACAAGGCACAGTGTTATTGTTCACGTTATACCTGAATAGCCTGCTGCTTCTCAAATCTGAAGGCACAGTTCTCAGTTCTGCTGATAATTCAGCAATCATTTATACTGCAGATAACTAGGAAGATTTATAACATAAGGCAGAGACTGATTTTGAGACAATTACAAAATGGCTTCAAGACAACAAACTCACACTGAACATTGATTAAACTTACTATATCACGTTCACTCCATATAAACATAATTTGATTCAGAAATCTAAAAATTGATGAAAATACTCAAATAGCAGAAACCAAGTTCGTTGAGTATCTTGGCATTATTATGGACAGACATTTACGGTGAGACCTTCATGCTAATTCTGTGACAAAAAAATTAGGAGACTGATTGGTAGACTTAGGTATTAAGCAAAATTTCTGGATATTCGTCACTTGAAAACAGTTCACCTTGCATTAATGCAGTCTCACTTACCTTATAGTATCCTGGGTTGGGGAAGTATTCTTGACTGTCACCTAGAAAAATGTAATGTTTTACATATAAGAAAAGCAGACATAATAATCATCAAAATATATTTTACCAAAAGATACATCAATTCACAATTGAACTTAACGAATAAACCAACACCCGTTTTCCAATCTGAATATAAGCAACTAAGGGCCAGTTTATCAATACGTAGTTAAATGCTCCTATTAGCTACCTCGAAGCTAAGCTTAGCTGATAGTCAATGTTGCAGTTACTGCTCAAATCGTTTATCATACCCTGACTGATGCTAATGTTTAATAACTGTAAGTTAACTAAGGTTGGCATGAGTGACTATTTCAGGGGCTTGTTTCTATTGGAGGATTGATTTTTCAAAAATGACAACTGCTAACAGAAAGTTCATGAGTAATTCATTATAACCTATATGAGTTCCGAG
>WOGP01002569.1:0-17369 GCA_015342065.1 Leptinotarsa undecemlineata | reverse complement strand
TAGTGTTGCCCAAATTCAGTCTTGGTCTTGCAGTCTTGGTCTTGTTCTTGCGTTTTTGCAAGACCAAGACCAAGAACAAGACCGCGTATTTTTAGCAAGACCAAGACCAAGACTGACCGTGCAAGACTTGAGCAAGAACAAGACATAGCCTGCAAGACTCTTGCGTCTTGCAGCTAGGACTTAGCGCTATTTCACTGAGTAGTTAGGTGTAACAGTTCGGTGTATAGGTAGGTACGCTTAGAAATTCTATGAGACGCAAAAAACTGTATCAAAGAATAGGTATGAAAAACTGGACCTATCTATTAAAATCAAACTGAGTGCATGCATAGTTATGTTTTAACCATCGGCACTTTGATAATGCGGCTTCAAAGGTTTTGTACTTACTTCTCAAAGAAATTTGCCGCTTTTCGGAAGTACATGGTTACGATACACGCGCCGGCGGCTTCTTTTGAAATCTAAAACAATCGTTGCCGCCACGCCGAAATCATAACATTTGACACTATTTGATTGCCGCCATAGGGCGTAGGCGTAGGTATACTCGTGCAAAATAATTTCGAATTTTAAGAGTACCTACAGGTGTTCCAAAGAATAAATAAGTTTCAGAGTGCTTAGAATGAAAATGAATACATTATACTGATCACGCAAGTAGTATTATGATTGGGATAAAATGGTAAGGATAGGTAGTAGATGTCAAATTAATTCATTCTAGTAAGTATATATTATAATATTGATTACTTATATGGTTTTAAACTAATTACTTAGGTACTATTATTGTACATTTAGTCATTATATTTCTTAAGTTTTTACAAGAAAAAATAGCAAAAAAGTGTTCAAATATCACCCCGCACCCGTTTAATAAATATTGTAGCCACTTTTAAATATACTTGAAACGTGTAAAAAAATTCTACAAAACTAATAAAATAATATAAAAAGCGTAGGTACTTACCTACTAATAAAATAAAAAGCCTGCGATAAGAGTTTTGTATTACTTACCAGCCCGAATATCTCTGAGAGAGATGATGAGAGTAAGTATTTACTAGCTGTGCCCGCGACTTCGTCCACGAGGAATAGTAACTTTGGAGGTATAGTGACGTTCAGGACTTATTTATTTATTTTAAAACTTCTGTCATCAAACATACAAACGAACTCTTCAGCTTTATAATATTAGTATAGATGTACGCCAAAACATTCACTTATATGTAAAGAATAGTGATTTTCACTAATTCTTTATATATATTTTATTCACGCGTCGCGTCTGTACAAGTAGGTAATATTTAGTGTGTGTTTGTACGCCGCACGCGGCATTATTTGATTTGCGGCGGCATCCTTTTCATAGAGCCGGCACGTGGCGAGGCGGCGCGGTAGAAAGCAAGGAAACGTACTATAAATAAAGGAATTATTTTAATTCCAGTCATTTCCAATTGAGCTGTGCTTCGAGTCTAACTTAATAATTGTTTTTACTAATTCTTGTTGTTTTCTAAAAACGTATCACGTGTACAATTTAATATGAGTGACGAAGATTCAAATTATTCGAGTCCGAGTAACGAGAGTTTGAGTCACAGATCTAAAAGACCCAAAAGCAAATTTGAAGAGTTTTTCGAAATAATTCATGCATCCCAAACTGCCTTCTGTAAATTGTGCCAACATAAAAAGATTGAAATAAAAATGAAAAACAGAAACACTTCAGGCTTAAGGAAACATCTAATATCTTTCCACAAAAAGGAATCAGAAATATTTCTTCCTGTTAAACCAAAATTAAGTGGAGATATCACAAGCTTTTTAGTAACCGCTGGAAGAAGTGGACAGGTAAGAATATTTTTTTAACTCTGCATAGCTATTCATGCGATACTTTCAAAAACGCCATTAACTTACGTAAGTATTTTTGAGTTAGTGGTGTTTTCATCTAGGGGTGCGACATATTAAGTATGTAATTATCGTCTTAAATATTTTTTATAAACACCCATATTTTCATTTAATCGGCCAGTAACAACTAAGTACTTTATTTTGGTAAATTACAGTACAGTGCAACCTTAATATAACAAATATCAATTTAACGATTTTCTCGATTTAACAACAACATACCTCCTCCTCTTATATGCTCAAACCGTGTATGTTTTAAATAATAACACAAGATTTATTGTTTTGTTTCAGTCGGAAAACAGCAGTGACAACATCACGACAGCTACAGTTGATTGGGTGGTGAAAAAATATCTTCCCTTCTCATTTTTCGATGACGAAGCTACACAAGTATATTTTCGACGTATTTGCCCTAATATGGTGTTTCCTAAAAGGTCTACACTTAGAAGGAAAGTCAAAGAGCGATTTGAAGAGCTCCAATTGAATCTCAAGGAACGACTTCAACAATTATCATCTAAAATGTCTTTTACCATTGATGGGTGGACGTCAATTGCTGGTAGGAGTTACTACGGGGTTACTATTCATTATATAGACAACGAATGGAAGTATCAATCTGTAGTTCTTGATTTTATACCATCACGCGGTCGACATACTGGGGAAGATATTGCAACGATTTTCCATGAATGTTTATTGGAATATGGCATAATTGATAAAATACAAGGTATCACGGTCGACAACGCAACTGCAAATACCAAATTTATGTATGAACTGGGCAAACAGCTGCCGCCACACTTTGATTCAGACAATCAACATTTCCGGTGCTTTGCTCACATTTTAAACCTTGGTGTACAAGATTTATTAAAGACCTTAGCATTACACTGTGAGTCTGACACTAACGCGCAAGATCAGCAGTACGAAGACTATGCAGACGAAACTGAGGATGAGGAAGATGAAGAATCTGCACCAAATATTGCTGACTCGCGTACATCTGTAACAAAGTTACGCAGTGTTTCCAGTAAAATAAAAAGAAGTGAGATAGTGAAGAAGAAGTTTCAGTCTGCTTGTGAAGCAGCTGGCGTGCCATCAAATCTAAATGCCATTCTTGACTGTCCAACGAGATGGAATTCCACACATGATATGATTGGATTTGGTTTAAAAGTGAGAGCGGGCATTGACATATTGTGCAGTTCTGTCACCGAATTAAATGATTTTCAAATCACAGCTAATGAATGGCAGGTACTCGAAAAATTACATAAATTTCTAATAAACTTTAAACTTTTAAGTACAAAACTTGGTGGAGACAAATATGTTACATTACCGCTAGTCATTGTATCATTCAATCTTTTGCTAGATAAAATTGAATCTATGGTAAAACAGTTAGATGAGAAACCTAATCGATCTGAAGTGGATGAAAGGCTCATTCTAGCTTTCCAAGCAGCTCGAGACAAAATGCTTAAACATTACAAAAAGAGCAACTGGATTTATTGTACTTCTTTAATTTTAGACCCAAGGCATAAGGCTCAGACTTTTGACCTGACAATGTGGGGGAAGCAACTTAAAACAGAAAGTCTGCGCAAGTTCAATGAACTTTATGAAGAATATAAAAATCTACACTCACTGAACAAATCTCTGGAATTACCAGAAAAAGAAAATAAAGTATGTGATGAAGATGAAGACGTAATAGACTTTGATAAACTCTATGAATGTCCCTCGACGTCATCTGGATCTTGTCTTCAAGGCTTAGTGATAGACGAGTTGGAGGAGTACCTGAGAAAACCAAGAACTGCCAGCTCGGAAGACATTTTAGATTGGTGGAGGACGCATGAGACAGAGTATCCGATTTTATCGAAAATGGCCCGTGATTTTCTCTCAATACCTGCAACTTCAGTACCTGCTGAGAGGTTATTTTCTAAAGCATCATTAGTAATTAGAAAACATAGAAATAGGTTAAATGATGAGTCACCCAGATGGTTACTTTGTATTAATTGTTGGTCAAAAAAATTGATATAAAGTATCATAACCTAATGATAAAGCTGTTGATTAGTGTTGTATTTTATTTTTTGTTCAAATAAATGATAAATCGTAAAACTCTTTTATTAAATTTCTTATAAGTTGAGGGTTCAATCTCTTTTTAGACAGATAAGTATTGTTCTTTAAAATACAGTCAAGTTATTGTAATTAATTTGTTTTTTTACATGTTTTAGCAAATGTAAGCTTATAAATCATAAATGTTTATTAAGAAACAGTTACTTCCATGGAAAACGACATATAGGTCAGTTAATTTTTCGAATTTCTTATTAAATCTTCAGTTATTTGTTAATCTGCTTGATCTTTACTATGGCTATGTTAATTCAAGCTCACAATGTTCCAATTCTAATACGTTTTTTTAAGATTTAAAGTAAACTTTAATAAATAGTAATAGACTAATAGGTAATTGCAAGACTTGCAAGACTCTTGCTGCAAGACCAAGACCAAGACCAAGACTGGGAGCGCAAGACCAAGACCAAGACCAGGTGTATTGGCGCAAGACCAAGACCAAGACTGGCTAAGTCTCGTCTTGTTCTTGCATTTGGGCAACACTAATTTAATGCAACAGGAATATTGCCCTTCAACCCTGATCAAGTGTACAAGCGCTTACCATCTGATGATAGTAACGTTGAGGCTGAAACTGAGAGCGTTCTGATGGAATTATTAAGAACTCAAAGATTTGGAGACTCCTCCCATACTGTAAAACGAAACAAAAGATTAAATGTTGCTCCTGGAAAGAGCATTTCTACAGTGGATTTTAATTTAAGATGACCCCTCGCTAAGCCTAGATAAATAGCGGATGGTAAAGAAAACTAATCAGACAACTGACCCACCACTTGAAGAAAATATATCTGATCACAATCACAAACGTTTGAAGAAAAGGAAAACTAGAAAGAACGTGAATTAGAAGAAGATAATAGATTGAGCGAAGGTCGTTATGTATTGGTAACATTTAGTTCTCAGCTAGGAAAAAAAACATATCGTAACGTATGTTACATTAATGAAACAAATCCGCTAGTAGTTACCGGCTTAAAATCCTGCCAAAATAAAAAAAACTTCAGATTAATTAAAGACGACATTTCTGAAATTGAACATTCTGCTATTGTTGCATACCTGCTTATGCCTACCTTTCAAAAAGGGACTGAATTTGTCGTGTTTCCTTATGAAATCAATGTGAATGAGGTTTAGAACTTAAGAGTTTAATTATTTTAATTGTTTTAAAATTATAACTAAAACATCACTTTTGTCTATATCAAAGTCACCCCAAGTGTTTTAAACAGTTTTATTAAAAAAACTAGCGGACAGATTTAATTTTTTTTATTCTGTTTTTTTGGGGGTTAATGTGGTTTAATTTTTTTTTCTCAAATATTAAATAAATTACGAGATTTTTAAGTTATTTATCGGGTAGAAGAGAAAAAACCGACATTTTGGTTTTTACATCGTATTTTTTTGCTAATTCATACAAAAGATACTAAGTTCTTAAAATAAAAATTGATCAAAATAACCCCATTTTATCCCATATAGAACATTTCGTTCGTGGAAAATAAATCTAAGAGACCCAAATGCCCAAACATACACATTGTCATCCCAAAGTATGCACCATATTGGAAACTTCTTTAAGGGTTTTCCCATAAAAAAATTATTCTTGATAAATGTTTGTGCATCTCCTAAAACTAAACATGCATCAAGAAAACATAGTGAAACACACGTAATATACGAGGAGCCTCTAAATATTTCATTGTGAGTCAGGAGTAAAATACTCTTATTTTGAAAAATTTCAGGAAATATTATTCAAGAGAGTTGTTCAGCATTGAAAAATACATCTAGATTTGCAGTCATATCCATCCAAGCGAATTTTTATTTTTTTTCCAATTTTTTTAAATGGGGACTACGAAAAACAAATTTGCTAAAACGATGAATAGACAGCATCCTGTACACGAAGGTTTATTTTTCAAGTTTTTGGTGCAAATTTATTTTTATTTTTTGTTAACACCGAAAATTACTCAACATTACAACTGTATTGCAACAAGAACTTAATATTTCATGATATCAAATCACAAACCATCAAAATGAAATAGGTATTTCGGAACAAACTCATTGAATTTCTGGAAATTTTCTTGTCCAAACTAATTCTCCAAAATAATCTCCACAAAATCAATGAGTTTGTTTCAAAATACCTATTTCATTTTCATGTTTTGTGATTTGATATTATTGAATATTGAGTTCTTGTTACAGATCTGTATAATTTTGAGTAATTTTCGATGTTAACAAAAAATAAAAATAACTTGGCACCAAAAATTTTGAAAATTATTTTACTCTTAACAACAATAGTTGTGTAATTTGTAATATTGAAGGCTTTCAAAATGAAGCGTCGTATACACGATGCGATCTATTTATCGTTTTAGCAAAAAAAATTTATAGTCCCCATTATAAAAATGGGTAAAAAATAAAACTTCACTTAGATGGCCACGACTTGAAATCTAGATGTATTTTTCAATGCTCAACAACTTCCTCGAGATTTTCTTGTATATTACATGTGATTCACTGTATTTTGTTGGTGTATGTTTGGTTTTAGGGGATGCACAAATTTTTATCCAGGATGACTTTTTGTCTAAAAACCCTTAATTAATAAGTTTCCCATATGGTGCATACTTTGGGGATGACACAGGTATAACCATATAACCATGAGGCAATGAAGAAATTTGTTATTGAAATCTATGAGTTGTATGCTGTTGAAAATATATCATTATCAATCATGCCTTATTGTCCAAGAAATCTCTATTGACAGAGCTTGTGAAGTCAACAATGTTAAAGTTTTAAAAAAAGGAAAATTTATGATATACAGTGAACAATCATTATAGGGTTAAAAATGTACATACACGAATACAGATAAAGAAAAAACAATATATAAGTCATTACAGATAATAAATAAATAAATCATTACAGATATGTAAGCATCTGAAATACTAAGAGTTAAAATACATCAGCGTAATATTCCTATAAGTCATAGAAGGTACTTTAACTAATTTCCTGAATTTTTTTAAATTTGCTATTGCTCTATAGCATATTCAAAGGTGGTTGTATATTTTCTTGCTCTCATATATCAAAGAAAACTTTTTAATTGGTAGTAGTAACGTCTGTCATTATTTACTGCGGAGTTGGAATTTTTTTTTTGTGAATTAGGCAAACCATGTTTAAAAGGAATAAACAAGGTGCAGTAAAAATTTTCTGACTTATGAAAAATGGTTTGCAGTCGTCTTGTGATTTTGACATGCACCTGACAGCCCTTTTTTGTAAAACGAATACTGAATTTAGTAGTTGGTGACTACAAAAGCCCGAAAAAGTAATTCTATATCTCAAGTACGACTCTATCAAGGACAAATACACAGTTCTGGCTGAGGATCGATTGAGTTCGTTAGATAAAACACGAACTGCATAGCAACCAGATGATATTTTTTGCATAAATTTGTTATATGCTCATCAAATTTCAATTTACCATCTATAAATACTCCTGAAAATTTTGTGTGAGTTTTGTTAACTAAAGCGTGATTTTTTAAAAGTAAGTTGTCAAAATTGAGCTTGAAGCAAACTATGTTTGTGTTATTTGTGTTAAAGCATAAGAACGGCACCACTGAGATTATTTTCATTCATCCCATAATATGTTTCATTTGACTGAAACAAACAGATTCACAATGTTGAATGTTTCTTGTTAGAAAAATGATTCTCTTGATATTCAATATGATGGTGTAATATTCAATTTCTATGACTGAATCATTAATGCAATGGAAGAATTAGATTTTCGAAGGAAATTTTTAATGAATCATAATTGGAGAAATTTTAAACCCAGATAATAAACAAAGAAATAGCTTAAAACTGAACCTGGTTTGATTATACTCAATTAACCGGTTTATATTGACCTTTGGCCATCATCTGTCCATAAAACTTGCATGTATAATGAAAGACGAAGGAACCGAATGAAATAGAAATTATCTTTCTAATAATTCGTCGAATGCTTCGACTTGAGAGATGATTCTTCGAATGAATATCACCCATTCTTAGATTATTGAAAGCATGAAAAAATGTGAGGTTTTCATTTGGTGCTGAAATCAATGATTTTCCTTTCTTCATCAAAATTCCTCGTAAAATATTTTCAATATTGACTAAGTCTAAATAAATTCATGTATAGAAACATTATTTTCATCAAATGTGCACCAAATTTCACAGTCGAATTCATAATTTATGAAATTTTTATGAGAAATACAATAATGTAATATAATATTTGGGATATGATGATATTAGAGCGGAAGAACTAAAGGAAATAGCTTTAAAAATCACACCCTATCTAATAATTCTGATAAATAATATATTTGAAACATCTCAATATCCAAACACATACAAAAAAATCAATTGTAACCCCCATATTCAAAAAAATAAAGTCGCAATTAATCAACAAATATAGGCCAATATATTTATAACAAGTTTCAGCAAGATACTCAAAAAGGCACTCAATGCTAGGATAATGCCGTATTTCGAAAAATATAGATTGGTTTCCCGTAAACAATATGATTTTATAAGAGGTTTCTCAGCAAACGATGCAATAGTTGCCCAGACAGGGGAAAGAAATGATTATATGAAATAGCAAACGACCTGAATTATGTGTATTTTTGGACTTAGCAAAGTAATTTGATACTGTTGATCATGTCCAGCTGTTGAAGGTATTGAAGAGTTCGGTAATACGAGAAAACACTTCACACCTTTTTCAGAAGTTATTTGATTGGTGGAAAACAACTGATTGAAATAAATAATACTGTCAGCTCACAAAAGGAAATTATCTATGGTACACCACAGGGAACTGCGATTGGACCCATGCTCTTCTCAATATATATTATCAGACTACTAACTATGGAAATATTTGGTTCAATGTACAGTTTCCCACATGACACGGCCATACTTTACACCGACGAAAATTTGAGTAGTTTGAAAACCGAAGTTGTAAATCAAATCGGAATATTAAAAGATTGGTTCGATCACAAATCACTCACGATTAACTTTGAAAAAACCAAGTTCCTGCCGTTCGCTAGCTACGAAAGTCATTTGCCAAACTATGTACTGGTTGATCACAAATAAACATGGATATTTCACGAGCAAACCAAATTAAATAGCTGGTAGTTACAATAGATCCTCATCTTAGGTGGAAAGAACTTATTACCCGTATCTCGAAATCGCTGAGATACATACTACAAAAATTTAAATACTTGAGATCTATCCTGGATATCAATCAAGTTGAAATAATATACTACGCCTTAGTACAATCTTAGTATCCACCTTAAGAAAGCTGAAGTAGTACAGAGAAAAATACTTGAAATCATATACCACAAAATAAATTAATATTCTTATGATAAAACTTGAAGCTACTCGATATCAGACAAATATACATGTACAACTTAATCTGGTATATCAACAAAAACAAAATGACACTTCGAACAATTAGACACGATTATAATACTTGGAATGAATCAAGGATGATGTACAAGTGAACGCAACATAAAAATCCATTGGTCAACACTCATACAAATACCACAGTGGACAAATCTTCAACTTCTTACCGGATAAGTATAAGACCTAAATTTATACAATAAATGTCATTAACCCACTCAAAAACATCTTTAAAAAGTATGTACTGAATTCTAATTGGGGCATCGTTCTTAACATCAAAATAAAGACAATAGTTATCTCAAGTTCAAAATCTGTTACACTTTCCTTTTATACCGTTGCACATTTGCACTTATTACTTAAATATACCTATCATACCATAATTTAATATTATATTTATGTAATGTAATTATCTATTATATACTTCTAGCTATTGTATATATACATTAGGCTATATCACAAATAATTGTTTTGTTTCTCAATTCAGCTCATTAATTAGGTACTCATTTCGTAATAGGAGTCCCAGGCATAACTTGGGTTCAAGTGGGATTCTCTGTCTTTGTTTGTACTGCATTTCTTAATATCAAGGTTACAAATTATTGTAATAATTCATGTATTTATGTATGAACAAAACTGTCATTATTATTAATAATATAATGAGACCATAGCTCGAGATCTTTCATTTGAAATTATTGAAATAAAATCATTTTTTGGACGCAAAATGGGAAAATACGTGTGACTCCACTCATTTTGTTTGAATGAGCTAGCGAACTAGGAATATATGCGGAGATTATTTTCAGAAAGAGGAAATGATAATATAAACTTGAAAAATTCCGTTTAAAAATAAAATAAAATTTTAGGATTTATGTGAGAGATTCAAAATTATCAAGTATTGTCAAAAACATTGTCAAAAATATTGTCAAGGTAATCTCCATTAAAAGCCACACAATCATTTCAGCGCCGCTCAAATAATAATACAAAAATGTCCAAACTCATGCTTACGATAAACATTTGGTATCCGCAGAAGTTTCACACAAATTGAAAGATAATGGTTGGCTAAATATGAGCATTAGAATTATATTACATGCGGCTGTTCTTTTTAAAAAAACTATTTTCAATGAAACAAACTCATATTTGCACAGAAAAATCATCTATCTATCCCACCTTCATCTAAATGTCCGATATAAAGGAAACCTTTCACCGCCAATCTTCAGATTAGGTAGTTATACTTATCAAATCTATTCAATATACAATCAGATCCCTATCATGTTCATATCCTACAGTTTGTATAGATTCCAGAAGGAAGAAAAATTCCGGTTTGTCACGCATATTTTGGAAAAAGCACAGAAATAATCGCAAGTTTCTTCAGAAAAAACAATGTGCAAGTAGCATTCAGACCACATGCCAGGTTATCTCTTTTCCTTTTCAATGCCAAAGATAAGGTCGACAAGTTGGACAAATCTGGAGTGTCCGGTGTGTAATAGTGTTTATGTGGGACAATGCGGCCGAAATTTCCAAAAACGGTATGCTGAACATCAAAGGTCCTTCAGACTAACAAAAAATGATTCGACGTTTTCAATCCATTCCTTGGCATGCAACCACAAGTTTATGAACCTAAGCGATACGGAAACTCTGCAATATGCAAGGAAGGGTTGCAAACTCAATTATTTAGAGTCCTTGGAAATTCACAAGCATAAACAATGCGGGTGCAACCTGTCAAATGATCAAATCAATTAAATTTTTCTCCGGTTTTCAAATTGTAGTTTTTTTTCTATGATTTTTGTAGCCACTCCTATAGAAAATTCAGCTATGTATTACAATACAGGCCCATTTATGAACAAATTTAGTTGATGATGAAATTTAATGAACGAAATGTCGCATTGCAAACTGGTTCATATCAGATTTAAAAAAAATATTCATTTATTTATTTATTTGTATCCAAACCTACTGGTTTAATTACATGGATAAATATACAAATATATAATATTTCAAATAATTTATTTCTATTTACAAACCATAAACATGAAAAATAAGGTTAAAAAAGTAAAGATAAAAGTAAAAATGGAAGTAAAAGTGAACTTAACACTATGATTTTCACAATATTAGGTTCAACTTAACAAATAAGAAAATTTATTTGAGTAGTTATTTTAATCAGTTAGCATTATGATGATAAATTAATAATTTGTTTGATTATAATGTTCCTAAACATATTTTGAGTTATTGACCAATCTGGATTAATGAGTGCTAGACGACACATGTTTCCAAGAGGCGCTCTAGTAGTTCTATATAAAACAGGGATATTAAATGTAACAGAAGAGCGCATTCTCCTTGGAGGCACATTACATAGCAGTAAAAAAAGTAACGTTGGTGAATTACTTTCATTATTAATAATTTTTAACAAAAATATCAAAATATTAAGCCCTCATCAATCTTCCAAAGATGGAATTTCGAATTCATGTCTAAGATGGGTAGTTCTAACTACATTTTAATCGGGATATGCATGATGCTTTTTAAAAGTATCCTAAACATTTGTTTTTAATTTTTTCTAGCAAGAATAATGTAGTTTGGTATTCTCCATGCCAAATTATTGTACTGAACTATAATACAAAATTTTAAGGGAATGTACATTGATGAAATTAAATGATTGTCTAATTAAATAATCCAGCAATCGGTATGCAGACTCAGCTTTATCTTTAATATGCGTAAAAAAGGACAGTAGATGGTCATAAGTAATTCCCAAATTCTTTACCTCAGAACACCGATTTAGAGCCTCGTCATTCATTCTGAACTCGAAAATAACAGGTTCTTTCAATCGCGTAATAGATAAAATACTACGTTTTTCAACATTAAAATACAGTTTATTTTCTATGATCCATTCAAAAATGCTACTTAACTGTTGATACCAAAAAAAAAGAAGATATTTTTAGGAGTGATTAAATTTTGGGAAAGAAAGTTTTTGACTTTCTACTACTCCATCTTGTTACAAAAAAAGGGGATAAGGGAATCTTCCAAAGAAAGTAATTACTTTCTTCCTTTCTTTGGAAGATTCCCTTATTTTTTTTGTATCAAGATACAGTTGTAGAAAGCCGAAAACTTTCTTTCTCAAAAATTAATCACTCCTAATAATATAACCCCTTCAATTCAAAGCTATATAAATCTTTCTGCAATAATACACAGTCTCTAACAGCTTGTATTCTCTTATAAAATTTAAAATCATCAGCGTATGGAAAGTTAGTTCATTTGCTATCTCTTCATATCATTCATTTCTAAATTCAGGTGAAAGAGCCAAAAAAACAGATTGAAAAAAAATAATTCTAGTTCCCCAAAATAGGAAACTTTTGTACGATTCAACCTACCTTGTAGGTCTTACCATTTTTGAGAGAGTAATAGTGGTTTTAGCTAAAAAAAACCGGCCTGTATATTGAGATTATATCGATGAACAATTCATTTTCATTTCAATGAGTTAAACAGATCAGGTATATTCAATTGCTCTGAATCTCTGTACAACACTTTCATTTTTAACGCCTACATGAAAATAATCATTATTGAGATTTGATCAATTTTAAAAGCCAAAATCTACGTAATTTCATTTTATATCAGTCTTATCGAGTCTATTCCCAAAACTTTACTGGGATGACGTTATACCCCGACCTGGAGGTAGAACTTAAGCTTTTGTTTGATCACCTATTAATGGAGCCTATAACAATCATTTGAAGTTCATTAAAATCATCTAATTTTTCAATTATTTCACTATAATAAAATAAATATTATGTTAGCTTAATAATCAGAGTTATAACTACTACGTTATGACTACTGGGAGTCAGTTTCTCTGTGGAAGTGTTTCTTGGTTATTAAGTTGCGATGTTGTGAATTGGTGGAACTTTTACAAAACTTTTTTTTTCAAGTGTGACATCATTTTGCACCTATTGAGAATTTCAATATGAGGTATGTTAACGAAGTGAGCCTTAGTGATATGAAACACACCTAATTAATGATGCTGAGATATTCAATTTTCAAGTATGCTTCATTATAGAGAAGGTAAACTATAAATCTTAATTGTTTCAAATCAAATCTTTGTATTGTTTTCTCATTGGGTACTTGGATCGCTTTGGCTTTCATATTTAGTAGAAAAAAATTTTTAATCAACAAATGCGTTTGAGCAATAAAAAGTTTTGTTTAAGATATGATTTTGTGTCAAAATCATTTCTATGTAACTTTCAATAAAAAAAAAACAATACATTTGAATTTTGAAAATAAATATTATTCACAGCTTCATTTGAGTTTTTCATTTTTTACGTCTTTGAGTTTTAATAATAGAGTGGAAAATCAAAATTTTTCTATTTTTCCAACGGGATTCTGTTTTGAAGGCTTTCAAGAAAAGCTTCAAGAAGTGAACAAAATTCAGGAATGTTAGTTCAAAAATTATCAGGGTTTTTATTTAAATCCAAAACTTGTGAAAATTTGTTAATTAACTAAAGTATATCTAATAAAATAATAACAGAATTTTACTTTATTCAAGTTTCTGGATTCAAGTTCCGTATTAGGGCCACTTTTAGGGATATTTTCGGCTCTAAATTAAAATTACAAATAATGGTGATAGAGTTCCGTAAGGTGAAACTTTTTTTTAGGAAATTTCTTATTTTTTGAGTATCACTTTTCAAATTTTTGATATCCTCAATAGTTTACGAGATAGTTGAAAAAAACCAAACCCCTGTTTTTACTAAATGATTTATAACTTTTGCAATTTTTTCGAGCCCCTCTTGAAATTTTTAGGGATGTTGCTGGATGTCATTCCAAATCGAATGAATCATGTATTATAATTTTCGGTGCCGTTGAACAAAAGTTTCAACAAAAGAATCTTGTGACCTAGACTACTATATACCAAATGTCAGCTTCCTATGACTCATCAAAACGAAGAAACAGATATGATCGAGTGAGTGTTAATTGACATACTTTAGCATTTGGAAGTATAGATATGATCATTTTTCAAAAATTTTCTCTTGCGTATTTAAAGGTTAATTCTTCACGTTTCTTATCGACTAAATTTATGCTAAATATAAAGCAGTATTGAAAGTTCCTCCGACTTTCATCATACCATTTGAAATGGAGGCGGTAAATTCTAGTTTTTGGCGAATATTTAAAAACCAACCAATGAAATTATGAAAAAATTATACTAGTTTCCCAAAAAAAATAACTTTTGTCCAAAATAACCCACCTTGTATGCTTTACCGTTTCCGAGGTAGCAACAGTGAGATCATCTGAAAAATGACCTCTATTAAACATGGCACTAGTTCATTGAGGTGTTTCTGAATCAAGAATTGTCAATTTCCGTTTGTGGAATTCGTTAAGAGATCAAAAATCCCTGTAATCTCTGGCTCAATTATATTTCTTCAGCTAGAGTTGATATTACAACTGCATTTATCATAATTTAATCAGACTATAAACTCATCGAATGGTATTTGTCAAAACTCAAATGAATAATCTATCAGTGATAGTGGTCATAACTAACTTACATCTTCCTAAAAAAATTCCTTACAATGTGACATCAAGGACAAAAAAACAACCAGTCTGGGAATATATTTTTTCGTCTTCTGGAATGTCTCTAATAGAAGAGCTTCTATCAAAGTAACAGTGAATAGTACATAAATAGGAGGCAATTGATGAAATTGAAAACAAAAATAAATTGCAATACTCAATTCTATAAATTAAATTGGATACATGGAAGTATACATGAAACATTCTGAATGAGTCAACTTTAGGAACGAAAATTAACTGAAAAATTACCAGTCATTGGTAACTTTTCTATTTTCACTTCATCGGACTTGCTCTAAAATTCTTGAAATATTTTCAATACACAACCGAAAAAATTCTCAAAGATTTTCAAAAATACAGCGTGTAGCTGAATAAGTGTAAAACATTCAAGAAGGTGATTTCTCATCAAAAAAATATAGGATATTTCATATAAAGCACAACACAAGCACTGAAAAAGTTACAATATTCAAATTAACCTGAAAGACACTTAGCCAGTAATTTATTTGGTTTATCCCATGCTTGTCAGGGGTGGAAAACGCAACCCCAAAAATTTATTTCCAATGTAACTTTTTGTCTTATTATGTGATCATCATTTAAAAATTTATTTCCGATATCCTGTTTCATTCTAAAAAAAATATGTCTCCTGGGTTTTTTGCCCAAAATAAACCAGTCCGCACCAAAAAATTATTACGAACAAACTACAGAGATACATCGTCATAAATGCGAACTGGATTTATTGTTATTTTGTATTTAGTACCTGCATTGAACGATTTAAGAGTAATAAACAAAACTAATTTATTAATAACAAAACATACAACATATAGAAATCATAGTAAGTGTTCAATAGAAAAAAATTGTTATACAAATTTTATGTATCCCATTCAAGGGGCTGTATCTTAACATGGGATGCTCCAATGAAATTTAATTTTATGAAAGTTCCTTTTTTTTTCGATGAGGAATTACCTCCTTAAATGTTTACCTGGGTCAAAGTATGTCCTTCATTGTGGTTGTTACATAATGGATGAAACTTTCTTCAAAAATAGAATAATTCTCCCTGGTTTTGGTTGACGTAGGTCGTCTGTTTTGATGACGTCACAAAAATTCTGGAATCACCAAATAATGACTGTTGGTGGTAATAATTATACTTCGTATTAGTTCTTAATTACGGATTCCTGATACTATCTTCTTTATAGCGTTGCACAAATGTTCAAGCCAGAATTTGAAATTATAGTTTTGTCTAACTTTCACAACCTGTAATTATTAAGTAGTTACTACCAGTCACTGCATTTTTTGAATATCGTCCCTGATGGAAAATTTCAAATTAGCGTAGGAATGAATACCGTTTCTGTTCCAAAGAACATTCGAAAGTGTCACCTGGTTAAATATCTTTTAAAGAGAGAAATGCAGTATTCAATACGTCAAAGCAGTTTTGATTATGGAAAACTACAATTTCATTACATCAAATATATTGCTATGAAGATTCTTAATTTTTTATAGTGTCGGGATTAGTAATACGTGAATTCTAACAATCCCAACTGATAATGTGTTTTTTCGGCAACCGTCTGGAAACTAGACACTTCTCGTACGCCTTTTTTTACGGCCTAGTCCTGAAAGTACGTAGCAGCAAAATAACGACTGACGTAAAATTAGTGGACATTTTGAAAGTTTGCTTGGTTTTTGTTCGCAATGAACGCAATAGACTATAGAAAGCAGTAGCGATAGTGAGTTTGGACAACACTCATGCCACGTCCTCCTGAGGAATTGTACTCCTAGGTTATCATCCACCCTGGAAAGAGGAGGGTGCCCTTATAGTTGCTGCCACTCCTGCCTCTTTTGCTCTCTTTCTCATTTTGGCCTCGGAGCTGCAAATGCGCTTACGCCTTGGCCTTTGTATTACATCACGAGGTGATCTGCTATGTCCAGATGGTAGAGTGTGGTGGACATTTCTGTTCATCCCCAGCCACCGCCAGTGGCAGATTTAGTCTTGATGCCGGCCTAGGCCCTGTTCATCGCGCTGTCCTTAATGTTAGAATGAATTATATTAAGTTTGATTCAATATTCTTCAAATATTCAATAACTTCATTTCGTTAGAATCTAATTTTCAATTATAAATAATAAACATTACAGATACATAAGTAATAGAGATTATAGTCTATTTCAAAAGAGTGTAGAGTAATAAATCATGAAGTGTCATAAAATTTTCCTGAATTTCGTTGTCGTCCATGGGCGTAGGCAAATCTTAGGATTATTAAACTTAATAATTAAAGTAAATTAAAAATTACAGACATAGATAATAATAAAAGGCCATTTTTGGGAAGTAATTTGGTCTAAAATTAAGTACCTACATGTATTTAGGTAAGTAAAATTTCTTAAAAAAAGATTAAGATTAATTTTAGTGGTTCTTGTAAACTTATTTAATATGCAATTTGGGTTCATATACTTGAGCATGATTTCTCAAAAAAGGATTAACACTTAGTTCCGAGGTGCCATGTCATTATAATAATCCCTTTTTGACCCTG
>WOGP01002568.1:0-16525 GCA_015342065.1 Leptinotarsa undecemlineata | reverse complement strand
TTCCTAATTTAACCTAAGCTGTATCTCCAACAGGTACTGAGATTCCCATGCTTAGGATCCTTATCTTGGACACACTGTATATTGGTCAAACCTTCACGAATCGAATCCAGGAACATCGTATGAGCTATGTAAATACACACATAGAATATAAAGGTTTGAAAGTGAATCATTTGTAAGCAATGGAAATTAATAAACTTAAAAATTCAAACATTCTAATAAATGTCCAACTAGATTTGAATAGGTCACCATTATTGAGCTTGTTTTCTTAGGAAAACCCGGAAATAATCGTTATTGATGTATTAGAAATGAGTTAATATGCTTCAGGTGATAATAATTGCAGAGGTACCACAGGTAGAGGTTTATGTTATTTGTTGGAGGTAGTCTCAATTATGGTTACTTGTAGTATATAAATATTAGTGTGAGAATCAACTTGAAGTATTCAAATCACTGTTGATAAAGCTACTGTGTTAGTAAAATATGTCGTGATATATTTTTCAAAAAAATTTTGTGGAGATCAAATCGTGAGGTGTAGTTTATGAAATTTATTTGTATTTATGGCTCAGTATTTTGCATATGTGGTTACCATATAAGAGGTAGATATATGCTATCGCGGACTTTTATTCAGAATTATTTAAGACGATCCATCTTACGGTACATTATCTGCATGTAATGCCAACGGTATAGGCAAGGAGCAAGAATTTTTTCGACTAACTTAATACTTATCATTATATTATGACCAAAATCACACAAAACCTTTGTGAATTGTTGCTTATATGTTATTCTGATCTATAACCTATATTTATATTAAGCTTCATCTGAACCCGTTCAGTCGTTTAGGCGTGAAAGAGCCGCATACATACATACATCCATCCTCACAAACTTTCACATTTATAATAGTATAGATAAATTAGAATTGATATTTGAATCATCGTTTCATGCCACTTCCATTCCCCACAACAAATTCAATATCCTTCTCAGCACTCAGAACTTGTATAGGCTGATGCTGAAGACCGAACTTGTGTCAGAAACCACCATCATGCCAACTTCACTAGTGGGTTGAGCAAACAGCATAAAAAACACAGGTTATACTTTCTGATGCTAACGGACTATGAAGAAAACAAACCATCCGAACTACTTATGCATTTATACAATGTATTTCATGTCCCCCGCTTTTATTTTTTTAAACGGGTCAACTCAAAAAATTGAAATTTATGTTAATTAAATTTACGCATGAATACTTTATTTTGAAGTGAAATTGACAGATGAAACTTTCAAGATGGCGACTGAGCACCATCTGGGGAAAAAAATAAATGGAAAGGGAAGTCTGGTGACACATCAGATTCAATGAAGTGTAAGGTAATACATGTGTCTCGACAATATCACAAAAATTTGAAGATATAGAATAAGATTCCACTTTTGAGGCTTTGAGGCAGCCAGTTTTGCTTTGGAATGCTATGTTATAGGGAAATACATGTCGGGGTTTTGTATGTCTTTCATACCTGAAATTGAAATGGATTATATAAGTAAGTTTAAACATGGATTTTCATCAAGTATTTGCCAGTTCCATTCAACGTGGATAAAGACGATGTTGATCTTGATAATGATAGTAATCCAGAATTTTGTATTGAAAATTCATAAAGGTTTTGGCAAAGGGAAAACTGAAATACTATATGAACGTTCAATTGTACAAAAACCATTTTTTCTATGTAGTTTGTAATCCAGAATTTCGTTATGGAACTGAAACACAATATACTATATAAAAGGAGTTGAATATCACTGCCATATTTCGAAATAAGATACTTCTCTTATTGCCTTTTCAGTACCAATTTAGATATAAATACAAGATGAAGCACTAGATTCATAAAATTACAGCTTTATGTGTCTGAAAGTCATACAATTAATTGAGTTCTTCCTTAATTTGGAAGATTCTAACATTTTTGTATGAAGATGTAAAAGTAGAAAACCAAAAATTATTCTTCCCTAAATAGATTACCCCTTCCATTTGAACAAGAATCCTATGGTTGCGATTGTATCAAATGAGCGAATGAATTTTATTACGTACTATCATCGATGATATTCGTACTGTATGAGGAGTTACACACCTTTGTAAGTTATTTATATATTAGGTATATACGGATAGAGACTAAATGACTCAAAATTGTTTTGCGGAAGACTCTGATAGAAACTATCCTTTCTAGATTCATCAGTATGTTGAGTTGATTTGTAAGTCGTAACATGTTTGCCGTAGATGATCTCGAAATGTTAAATGATGGAGGAATATTAAACACCGGAACCGGGCGCAATCTTTTAGGTGGAATTCGGTGGAGTTTATTCTATTATTGATAATGTTATATAAAAATGCCAAAACTGAGAATTGTCGTCTATTTTCAAGAGATAATGTTTTAAATTCATTCCTAAGAGTTCTCCAAAGACTTGTGGATCCTTTTGTCTTGTTATTAGGATATACGTGATGTTTATGAAATAAAATAAAGTAGTCTTATAAATTTATTTTCAATGTTTCTAATCTATTCAAATTGCTTTGGGATTCCGTGAACTAAAGAGCCAAACTCTAACCTGTTCCTAACCAAGCTACAGTAAAGAAGTTTGAGCTTGTTGATATTATTGAAAGTATACGATTTCAGTGCATACTTTCAAGCTTTGACGCCTCAATAAATAATTGAAATTACATGATTACTTGATACACTTTATAGTTAAAACATAACATTTACTTAGACTGAAATACAATTTATTCTTATAACTCCATCCAAATACCATATCAATATCCTTCTGTAAGATAACACAATCTCTAACTGTTTGAATTTATTTTTTTCTTTCTTTTAAAATTCCTTCATTTTTTGTAAATCTATGGAGAAGTACAGCCAAAAACTTTTTTCCGAAGATTGAAGTGATTGAATGATTTCTTCTGAGATAGGTTTGCAACCGAGCATTTTTTACCTACCTCCGTTTTACATGTTTATGTTAAATTTATCAACTAATTAGACATTTTGCCTCTTGTGTCCAATGAAACAATATATTCATCGATGTATCAAGAACATTTTTCTGAAATAATTCTGTCAACGATAAATTCACAGGTGATTTCTATTTGAAATTCTATCAGCAATAACTTTCATTATTGAAAATTATAATTCAATAATAATCTACATTATCAATTTCTGTGGTTTTTCAAACGCAAAAGTATATACAAATAAGACAGTTTTACTCACTCTCACATTCTTTTTGACTCTTCGACATATCCAACGCAGATTCTTGCACATCACTGTCGTCATCCTTACTCTCCATTCTTCTGCTCAGAATATCATTGATGGAAAACGGGGTGACCGAAACAGAGTTCTTCTCGTTTTTCAAACTGTGCTGACTGGCCTCGTCTTCCATAATTGAATCGTATGTATAAATAACACAATCACCACCTACACAGGAAATTGATCAATGTGTGTTGTTGCCTCCACCAATTCATAGAGCGTACTGGCGGTCTTCAGTAAATTACTTCTGACACCAGTCATGTGTTCTCGCGAGCTACGAGTGTACCGCGTCCTTTTCTGTTTTGAATCGGAGGCGTTTTTTTTCTTTCTCTCGCGAGATACTTTGATTCGTGAGGGGTGGGACTAAAATGATCGCTCGAATCCTAACTACCGTATCATCATGATGTAACTTTGTTTGTGGATTTTTACTATTTATTTTTGTTTTCATCTTCATCTAGTCGATTTGAGCTCGTTCGGAATAACTTGTTTATGTGTATACTTGCGATGATTTGTTGGCAGTTATATTTGTTTCCTGTTTTGAATCCAATTCGGTTTTCAATGAGATTGATGCAGCGAAAATGGTTTAAAAGGAAAGACATGTTTTTTACATTTCTTTTCAGAAGTGCTTGTTCTGATTATCCTGTCAAGAAACTTTTTTCCATAATACTAACATTATACTGAAGAAAGGTTGCATGGGTAAAAGGATCATTTTTTCTTTAAAAAAACATTTGTTTTTTTGCCGACGCTGATAACTTATTTGAATTCTTCTTCAAGGCGCAAAAAATAGTTTTTTCGTGTTGATAATACTACTATTTTAAAACCCATCAGACATATTAGATACATATTTAAAAAACTAAAAAACATTGCAACACACGTGGGTTGGGCTACCTATCGGTCGCGTTCCTAGGTGGCGGATAGGGGAATGGCCAGGGGACTGGATGTTCTGTACGGGAAGCCTATATGGCATTAAGGACGGGGTCGCCGGACTCCTGGTCAGTGGCAGAAATAAGTAGGGTGAGGGGAACTAAAACTCCCCTAAAGCCTTTGCAAAACATGCCACCGTGGACCAGCTTACCAAAGCTAAAGTGTAAGGAATCGAGCCGACAGCTGAATGGCCGCAGGATGATATGCGGTCACGAACGATCCCTTTGGGGAACTGGGCGAAACCTCATTGTAATCTGCCTACCTGTGGTACTGCGGGGCTCTGCCAGAGGTGACCATCTCTTCCCTTGCTACTCTTGGGAATACACATGAATAAAACAAACACAAAAAACAGAAACAACAAAAACCAAACCCGAGGCTGGACAGAAGTGCTTACCTCAATCTAAGACGGTGGCTGGGGATAAACAGAAATGTCCACCCCAATCTACCGCTTGGAGTGAGGCTGGACATAGATGAACACCTCGTGATGTAATACAAAGGGCAAGGCATACACGCATTTGCGGCGCCCAGAAGAAAGAGAGCGAAAGAGGCAGGAGTGGCAACAACTATTATTGCACAATCCTCCTCCCCCACTCCACCTCCAACTGCAAAGGCACTTCCTGCAGCGAACGCCAAGAGCTCCGCTATGAATGAAGGCAAGGAACCGGCTGCCCCTGTAGGAAAGCTCCCCAACTTGTTCACCTCCACGGAAGGAACCCCAAGAAGGTTGAAGAAGTCGTGCAACAAAAGTAATGTCTTTGCACACGGAGGCCACCGTGAGACAAGGCTGCCAAAGAGAGTGTGTGTTCGGCGAGTCTTGGACTACACCTGACGATATAAAGGAAATGTCCCCTAGTGACCTGTCCAGCTTCCTGGAAAGGGCAGGATGACCTAGGAGGACAACTCCTCGGGAGGATGTACAATGGGTCACATGTGGCCTAAGTTCTGTGAGTCTACACTCACCCTCCCTACTCTACAGATGCAGATACAGAAACATTGCAACAACCAACTTCCGAAGTCTGTCTGTTGCAATTTTTTCCTTTTCATTTGAATGTATCTAGTATGTCTGATGAGTTTTAAAATAGTACCAACACCAAGGAACTACTTTTCGAGCCCTGAAGAAGAATTTAATTAAATTCGAAATGTCAGCAAGAAAATAATTATTTTTTTTAAGAAAAAAATTATCCTGTTACCCAACCGATCTTTCTTAAGAAAAATTATTGGATCACTGAACTAGTTAACCATTATTATATAATATCTCTTATCACAATAATGACAATATTCAAAATACATACCAAACCCAATATATGGAATTAATATGTAAATATGTATAAAAATAGTATGGATATGTATGCAAATATTTTTCATTGCGTTACACTGTTTTTACATGTACGAGGTCTGTTCAAAAAATAAGGTAAAGTTTCATTATTCCTAAAATTCACTTGTGCCAGCGATTTTTCGAATTCTCCAAGCAGTTGTGATTATGCAATTTTTGGTATGTCCTCAAGCTCTCTCAGTGATTCAGTTTGTATCCCCTCAATCGTTGCAAAACGCCATCCTTTCATACGTCACTTCAGTCATGAGAGCAGAAAAAAATTCACAGGGGGGGCAAATCTGGTGAATACAGTGGCTGATTACCATGTTGTTTTTGCAATGACTAGTGAGCAGTTGCATTACCGTGATGCAAAAGCTATGAAATGTTTTTCCACAATACCGTACGTTTTCTTCGTACTGCTTCTCGCAAGCTACACATAACATTGAGATGATACTCCTTTTTAACCGTACGACCATGTGACAAGAACTCCAGATGCACTGTGCTACGAAAATCGAAGAAAACAATGGGCAAAACCTTGAAATTTGATGGAACTTGGGGTACTTTTCTGGTCTTGGCTCTTCTGGGCTTTTCTATTGGGACGACCTGAAACTATATTATATAATCGACGACATTACTGACTGCCAACGTGTACAACATGAATTAGATGTAATCAAACTTTCGTGTAATAATAATCGTCTACAACTGAACGTATCCAAATGTAAAATAATTTCATTTAAACAAAAAAGCGATTTTCAATGTACGATTATCCAATCAACAATACGACAAACAACCGCTTACATGAGATGAGATAAAAGATCTTGGTGTAATCTACGACAGTTAATTTACATTTACAACACATATGAGGAATGTGACTGCTGATGCAAATAGGATGCTTGGATTCATTTACAGAAATGGCAAAAACTTCAAAAGTATTGCCACCTTAAAATTGCTATATTTTGCATGCCAGATCTAAGTTAGAGTATGACTCTGTGTTGTGAAACCAGTATACGACTACCTACCAAAAAACATCAATTGAGAGCGTGCAAAGGAAGTTCCTAAAATACTTTTGTCTAAAAGTTGATGGACAATACTCCACGAGAGGCATCGATCATAACATTTTGTTGACACGATTTGATATGATATCTTTGGAAAATAGAAGTGTTATCCTTGGTATAAAATTCCTGCATACATTACTAAACAACTATATTGACAGTACGGTTCTTTTACTCGCGATCAATTTCTAAGTACTAAGAAGTGAAGGTCGACACAATCTGAAATTCTATTGCGAAGCATCAGGCACAAATGTTATACTACGATCACCATTGAATTTTATGTGAAGTAGCTTCAATAAAATCTGTGAACATTGCGATATTCATTTCGACTCTCTGAACGCCTTGTATCATGTATCCACAATAACTGTTAATAATACTATAAATAAATCATTTGTATTAGTGCTATTACATTGCATGTTGTTACTTTTTGTGTTATATACTAAATTTTTCTTTCCTCTTGTGAAATTCTACGTATACGAATATTTTATATATACTTTGTTTTAGCATTTACTTTCATACATTTCTATATTCCAGTATTTTTTATTTCATATATACTCTGTAATAATAGCATTTCCTGTAACAGGGTTCTCCTGTTGGAAATACATCGTTTTTATTCATATACTCATGATTCGTCTCCAGTTATGAACTTTTAGGTAGATTTGGGTCACCATTGACGTAATTCAACAATTTCTGAGTATTGCTCATGCGACGAGTTTTTTGGTCAAAATTGAGCAATATTGGAACAAACTTCGCTGCTACACGTTTAATGCCCAAAATTTTCATCAGTTGTTGATCTGCTGTAGCGTCCAGAGCGAGCGTTGTCATTCACATCTTCTTTGCCTTATGTAAAAATCTTGTACCGGAGTAAGATCACCGTGTGCCACTGTAGTCCTGAAAAACAAAAATCAAAACATATAACAAAATCTTTAGCATTTCATACCATGTAATATTATAACATATAAGCATCAGTTTCAATCAGTAATGTAGTGCAGTAATGTATTGCTTTCCTAAACTGAGATAACGGTAGGAGGAATATATCGATATTTTGTCAACTATTGTAGCCTCTACACATAGATGTCAAAGGACAGTGAAAGAGAGAGTCGATATAATATATTATGTGTAACCTGGAAGTTATACGAGGAATGTTGAAATTCAATGATAAAAGTAAGGTGGAAGAGTCGATTTGATTATGTATGATATAGTAAATAAAAATCAAATTGTTAATTTTTCGGTTTTTTTTTAAGTGATGCATAGTTGAAATCTTCTAAGAGTAAATCATAAATCGTTGATACATTTTTTTCGATAGCAAAAAAAAAGCTCAAAACGCAAAACACTTTCATGTCTATCATCAACAAACTGAAGATGCTAAACAAATGAAACTGTAAACATTCACCTTATTTTTTGAACAGACCCCGTATATTTAGCGTCTATTTCCAATTATCGTATACTATAAGATACAAAAACTATTACATTTATGAAAATAAAAAACGACGGTACTCGATGAGTGGCTTAACACTTGTTCCGAGATAAATATAAAAGTAAAGATGAAGTACAATGACTCAGAGATAAAGGAATCAGATCTTCCGAATATGACCAAACCATCCCAAAATAGACGTATACGTGAAGTGTGTCAGAATAGTCTGATTACATTTTTAATAATACTTCAAGGATATAAATTTGACTATCTTGTTAAATACCTATTGTGAACTATATTGTCGGTTCATTTGCATTAGGATGATTCAGACAAGATCGTTATGTTTTTTTCCAAATAATAAATATATCGTCACTATATCTCCACTACTTTTTCGGACCGACTTGGTAAGTTTCAAGATACTCTATACTTATTACTGTTTTTTTTTTGTGAATGACTTTCCACAATCAATAGAGAATACGCTGAAGTGATGTAATAAAGGGCTAACTGAAAGGTTCATCCTCAAAAGCCACTGAAGAGTCTAGTCTAATTTTGTCGTATTCATAAATTTTGTTAAAAAATTGAAAGAACCGTATGAAAAAAAATAATATGTTGATAGTTAGCGTTTATTAATAGCCGACGTTTTCAAAACCTGAAATACACTTCAAAACTTTCGCCTCAAATTATGACCATCCCTGATTTTTCTGACATACGTTAGAAGAATGAAAAGTCATATGCGACCCTCTTCATGAATACGTATATGTTGAATAATAAAAATAAAAATGAAAAAATGTCTCGCATTCTTATTGTATCAGAAACAACTCAGATGACCCCGGTACATACACTGGATGTTTTTTGAGAAATCAGGTTCAATCTCTCCTCCTACTAATGGCAACCAGGTATGATCCATTTCCACAGAGCTATTTGAAATGCACGTGTTACATACTAAACGAATACATGCGGTTTTTTGAGTTTCCTAATTTTTTCATGAGTTTCTTTGGTAATACTTTCTATTTCACACCATTCTATACACTTCAGTAAATTCTCTATTGATTTCAGGTTGTGAGAACTTGTTTACCCAAAAAAAAAACAGTAAGATCCTTCAAAATGTTCCATATATATATGTTACTTGAGATTGGAGGTGAAAGGAAACCATAGCCATACCAAATCTATGTTGATCTATTAAAATATTTTTTTCCGTTAACCAGCTGTTGCCCTCTATGAACGACAACTCTCAAAAGTCGAAATTTGTGCGAGATAAGGACTATCGAGGTCTTACCTTTCAACGTGTGATTCCTAACACAGGATCGATGACAAGAAGTGAAAATCGATCGTCAGGCCTTGCGGTTCGAACCACCGGTTTACACAGCGGTCGATTGAGTAAGTGGAACTGACCACCTACGTCAACCCACCAGGCTACCGTCCTACCGTCCTATAAAATAAAAGTCATCTTCAAATTGAAAATTGGTTTGGTCTATTCATGATAATAAAAGTTGAAATATAGAGCTAATATCTATCTTTGTACTAAGTTGAGTTAATTACCAACCTGGATCTCACAATTTGAACAGGATTATGAACAAATACATTCGTGAAAATACTCTCAGCATCAAAGCTCAACAGAACATCATCACCATTCACTGTAAAATTTTCTAGTTCAGCATAAAATGTGTGCTATTTTGGAGAGAACTGTGACCATATCCTGGTATCAGGTTCGAAGTCTCTGAAAAGTATCTTATATATATATATAGGAATGTAAGTTTTCACGGTTAGCGTCAATCTTTTGGTTGGTTTCCGGGTTTTGCCGTGGACTTCTTTAACTATAATCTCCAAAAGATTATAACCAAAGAAGACAACGACAAAAACCCGGAAACCAACCAAAACAAAAAGTGAGATGTATACTTAAATGAACCAGGATATATTTGTGTTAAGCCAATGTTCTATAAATTTTCTTTGTTGTATTCAAAATCAACTGAGACGATTTATTTTCAAAGTTGATAGTATCCATTATCACTGTGGCATTACCTTTATCTGCTGAAAGTTTTTAATATCGGAATCAGAACGAAGAGATGTTATGGCAATTCCCTCATACTCATTTAAGTTACTTCTAGTTTGATGAGATCCTGACAAAATATTTTCACATTCAGATCTGTAACTTCTCGCCTATTTTCTTCACTTCAGTGACCAGTTCAAATGTTGGAAATATTTTGGCAGTTACTGAAAAAGTCAGTCATTTTCCGAGTTGTTATTTTTCATGAGATATAAGAGTTTTGTTTGATAAGTTAACTATAGTTCCTCTATAAACTGTTGGTTATTGTTTCAAGCATTGAAAGTATAATTTTGTTTCTATTCAAAACATTTTTTGGCGGTCAATGCAATCAAAAGTTGAATAGATTACAAAATTTCCCAAAGGGTGCTCGTTATTCTCAACAACTCTGTTGGCATGCGTTCTCACAAGAAGAATGTTGCGACAACTATATTTACAAACTTTCGAAACCCAAATTGGCAATCTGTCAGGCTTATTTTTAAATATGTCGCTAGTTGCTGATTAATAATCTATACTGTAGAAGTTTCGAGAATTTGGGTAATAGCGAGGTGCCTCCATCAATATTCATTTTATTTTTATTTTGCGAATATGTATGACAATGGAAATTTTGAAAATATCTACAAAAATTCTGATTAATTCATAAGGGTCATTAGTATATCGTCAAAGCCGTTGGGTTTTTTGAAATAATATGGCAAAAAGTCCACGCCTCCAAAGGAAGTATTTTCAAAATTAATTGAAAGAACCTCAAATAAAACAATTTTCAAATTCCTGGGAAATAACTCAATTTCAGTAACATTTTCATTGATAATCATGTCTTCAATGTCCTTGTACAAACTTTATGAAAATGATTTCAAGTGTCTTTTTTCTTTTTAGAGTGCCTAATAAACAAATTGATACTGCCTGAAAAAAACTAGGAAATTTTTCTCATGTTCCGATAATAAATAAAGTACATAGATATTGAATATGTTTTGAAATTATGTTCATTTAAGATAGAGATACCTGATATTTCCTCTATTTGAAGGGATTCATATTTAATTTCTTGCTCAGTTAATAACGCAATGGACCACATTTCTTCAAGATTTACAAAGCATAGTCTATTGTCAACTGAATTCAAAAAAACATCAGGAGTTGTTTTCAGAATGTATGAAGAAAATCAAAATTGCCGACTTCATTCAGAGCTTTCATTTCACATTATAAAAAAAAAGAAAGAGATTTTTTTGATTATTTCATACACAATTCCACACATACGTTTCCTGAAATAATGGCCACCTCCACCTCCAAAAACTGACCTATATTTTTTTCTGTGAAATATCGTTGGCATTTCTGATGTGCATTTAGTCATTTATCACACTTCATGTATTCGGTCCATGATGACTAGCAACACGGTTCGACTGATGAAAGACTCGAGAATAAAATTACACTGGTTGGAATTCGTTAGATTAACAGTGAACAGTACATAAAATTGTCCAAAATATTAAGAATGATTCTAAATCTCTCAGCAAATAATTATCAACCCCTTTCAAAATACTATAAAAAATACTCATCAAAGAATTGCCGCTGTTGTGAGAGTTTCAGTACAATGTTTGGTCGATATTATGTAATATCAATTAAGCCAACATGTAGCTTTATTATTTGTGATCTGACTACTAATTTGGCGGAGTAGATTGTTTTTCCGGTGGTCACGTGCTGCACCTTTCAGCGTTTTGTGACTACCATATTATACTTATCATTAGTTTTAGTTAAAAGGACAATCAAATTTCCGGTTTCGTAAACAAATCAAGTCAGATTATTATTCGTAAAATAATTTTAGATCTGAGTGCCCTCATATCAAGAAATATTAATTTATATAGAGTTGACGGGTATCACTTGAAATCAAGTTTTCAATATAATAATGAAATCGAATCCTTTCATCTGCGATGAAATTTCGCGATGGGTTCAATTTTGATTTTCGTTTCAACTCATCGACTGCTTTTCAGAGCCATATTGATAAAATTAAATAATTAAAGAAATGAATGGAATTCGCAACTTTTTCCTGAAGGAGGATTATTATTGGAACAATTTTCAGGAATTAATCGATGAAATTATTTTGATGCAATATTAGAACGACCCATGCAAAGCTAACTTGGCTAACTTAGCATACGCGTGCGCGTTGACCTTGTCACTTGTCGCATTTCATTAGTTCGGACTTCCATTGTCTAATATGATATAAATTGATTTTAAATCCCCGAAAAAATTTATGAAAATAAAAAAAATAGCTGAAAAAGATCAATTATATTAAGCAAAAAACCTGAAATAACAAAAAAATAAAATACAAGCAACAATCAGTATTTGAACCGGGAATCCAACCACCATCAATAGACTAAGAGAGAAATCAAGACTCTAATAGACCGTGCTTTCGGGCTCTGTAATACAAGCGAAGGTCTGGAAAAGGAACTAGGCATCATCAAAAATGACCTACAACGGAATGGTTACCCCAAAGTGATGGTGGAACAGACTTTGGCTAGAAGACAGCAAGAGTCTCACAAGGAAGAGAAGCTGTCATAACCACAACTTCTACACCCATACATCAGTCGATCATAACCTGTTGAAAATTCCATTTTCAGATGATTTAACAATAAGCTCTGCACGGACTGATTATTAGTCATATTAGAAAACGCTATTTGAGGTTCCAGAAAATCACATACGTTTTTGCTACCTCTTGAACATTTTCTACAAAGTGAACAAATGAGGATTTTCACAGCAGAAGATCTACAAACATAAGACGAGATAGACTGTAAGGAATCATTCAATCCAGAGCAGTCAGTAGTATTGATTCTGTTATTTTTTTTCTCACGAAGAGTATTCAACAAGAACCCCAAGAATTCGGAGCAATCCTCTTGTTGTCCTAACGAGTATCTAGTGGACTTCAAAGAATCCAGGAAATCGGTTGGTGCGAAAGATGATACATTCTTTCGAAACTGCCAACTGCATGAACAATTGTTTGAGTTTGGTGAACAAGTAGGAATCATTATCTTTCTCGTTCTTGAAATTTTTCGTCATAAACACTTGTGAAATGCTATTTATGTAGCAAGTGTTTCCTAAATTATCTAATCCAATATTCTCCTTAAGATTTTCAGGACAACTGTCTACTGATTCGTAAGGAAGAACATGTTTCACAGAATCTGTATCAGAACCATTTCTCAAGCTACAATCGATCCTTGCAAGTGATGAAGAGTTTTGTATATGGATCGATTCGGTTCTTGCTTCATGAAGCTCATCCAATGAAAGGTAACCAGAACCACGAGGACTGCAGGTCATATTTGGGGGTTAGATTACGTTAGGTCCAAAGTGAGTGGGTCTATTCAACCCTCCACCGCAACCCGCATGGGTTTATTGTGGCTCACAACTATTCACACTCGGCCAAACAAACCCAGCTTCTTAACGAAGCCGATTAGTTCATATGGTGAGTGGTCTTTCAGTTCAGATGGTAAGAGTACAGCTCTGCCGAACTCTAAAGACCTGATTCGGTCCCCAGCGGGGCAGGCTCAGAGTATATGCTCTGCACATCCCAGGGCTTCTTTGCCTCTGGTTTTGGTGAAACCTCACTTAAGCTCAAACGTTTGCTAACCTGCTCATGGGGGTTTAGGTCACCCACCCGAGAGAGATTCTGCGTACGCCGCAGCTCTCGCTCCTGAACTAAATTTACAGGGAGGTCAATTGGAGTCGTAAACTCGACATCCATCTCCTCTGTAGACTAGCTCCTGAACTAAATTTACAGTGAGGTCCGTCGGAGTCGTAAACTCGACATCCATCTCCTCTGTAGACTCGCTCCTGAACTAAATTTACAGGGAGGTCGGTTGGAGTCCTTAACTCGACATCCATCTCCTCTGTAGATTCGCTCCTGAACTAAATTCACAGGGAGGTCAGTTGGAGTCGTAAACTCGACATTCATCTCCTCTGTAGACTCGCTTCTGGATTGATTTTACAGGAAGACCAGTTGGAGTCGTAAACTCGATATCCATCTCCTCTGTAGACTCGCTCCTGAACTAAATTTACAGGAAGGTCAGTTGGAGTCATAAACTCGACAACTATCTCCTCTGTAGACTCGCTTCTGGATTGAATTTTACAGGAAGATGAGTTGGAGTCGTAAACTCGACATCCATCTCCTCTGTAGACTCGCTCCTGAACTAAATTTACAGGAAGGTCAGTTGGGGTCGTAAACTCGACAACCATCTCCTCTGTAGACTCGTTTCTAGATTAAAATTTATACGAAGATCAGTTGGAGTCGTGAACTCGACATCCATGTCCTCTGAAGACTCGCTCCTGAACTAAATTTACAGGGAGGTCAATTGGAGTCATAAACTCGACATCCATCTCCTCTATAGACTCAGCGTCAGAAAGAATTTTTTAAGTTTACTCTGTCCATAAAAGTCCGACGAGTAGTCGGACTTTTTTTAACGTCAATCACGGCAGAGCCCCGCATTACCGTGACGAGGCGATGCTACGACAAGAGGGCGCCCGGTATCTCGAAGGTTCCGTAGAAACAGCTGATAGGTTCAGTG
Organism: Leptinotarsa undecemlineata; assembly: GCA_015342065.1. NCBI lineage: Eukaryota > Metazoa > Arthropoda > Insecta > Coleoptera > Chrysomelidae > Leptinotarsa > Leptinotarsa undecemlineata. The sequence continues at coordinate 1,981 of WOGP01002568.1, read as the reverse complement.
TCATTCATCCACTCGATACGGATACACACACCCTATGATCAAACCATTGTTGGGATGCCATTCAGTTAGGGAATAACAGAACCACAAGTGATTCTGTCACTGCCGAATCCATCGGAACTAAATGAAAGCATGCATCCGATGGTTGGTTTGCTAAACCCCACATCCCAAGCCAATGCACTCGCCGAAAACATCATGTACAGTATTTGAGGCAGTGAAAGATGAATGAGGACAGCCAACCCGCCCATATTTGGTGGACAAGAATGACCCAAGTCCATTGACCGCACTAAAAAAGTTGAATCAATCACTCGCCAATCAACCTTGAAAGGGGACTGATAAATATACACATATCTCGGCTTGTTTTGAAGAGATTTTAGTTCCTTACTGAAATGAGGGCAATGTATGATCTCACTTAAATTATGTGAACGAGGAATAGTTTCAAAGACGAAGCACCATTACCACATTGAGTAGCAATACTAATTCTTTCTATCAAAAAAGAAGTAGAACGGTATAGGTCGTTCACGTAAAGAACAGAATGACGTCACAAGATGACAAGTTACGGAGATGCCAACATGTGCAGTATTTCGAACATTCAAATTTGTTTGTACTGTTGATATATTTTATTGCTATTATCCTTACTCACTTTTAGTATTTAAATCTGTTTAAAAAATCTGTTTAAAATCTGTTTTTCCGTTAATCAGCGATCGCCCCCATACGAACGACAACTCTCAGAAGTTGAGAAACTTGTGCGAGCTAAAAACTAACGAGGTCTTACCTTTTAACGTGTGATTCCTAACACGGCTGCAGAATCATTCCAGCTTCAACCAGATAGATTCTTTCAAGAAAAATATCTGGTCGAGGCGGTAATCGAACCCTCGGTCTGCCGATCGTGAGTCGGGCGCACTACCACCGCGGCCAATTCCACAACAATGATGGTACATAACTCTTAACGATGGTAAATTATATGTAGATAAAAAAATCTGCCGAATCTTACGTCACACAGATTGTAGGACATGTCCTCTATGACCATGTTCAATAAAATATCCATTCTTAATTCTAAGTAGGGTTGAACATTATCCTGATAGGAAGGATTGAAACTTTTGGTGTGAAATGAATGTACTTGTAATACCAAACACTAAAGATCTGCATCCCAATGCGATTTTTGCTTCGAAGTCATAAGCATTATTAGGAAATGATTAATCAAATATAATTCCTTATAACTGAGTTAGAGACTTTTATACAACTAAACGAACCATCACCTACAGTAGTGAGGGTCATTAAACAAGTTCTTATTACTAATAATTGTGTTAGTTTAGTATGGTATCTCAATTTCTAACTGTTATATTAATTACTACTTGTGGTGATATCAAGTATTTTTCTAGTCACTATCTGTGATCATGACGAAATATTTGTTGTTCATAAATCTCATTCCACATTTTTCGATCTGTAGATTTTCAAAGAAGCCTGAAAGTTACCCATTTCCACGAATAGGCACTTGTAGACATATTTCTCATTCTCATCTAAAGAGATATCCATAGTATTTACGAGACGTTATGCAATAATAGACTTCATATTTATGAATGTTGACACAATTCAAAAATATCGTCGACAAATACTTAGTTTGTAGGACTGTTCGTTTTGACATTTGTCGTTCCTATCTCATGTAGTTGGCGCCTTTTAGACTGATTACTACACGCTTTCTGGGGTTTTCGAGCAGAAAATATTGGCATATTTCAACTGTGATTTCTGATATTGATGGTTGTGAATATTGACAATATATTTATGGTTCTGAATATTGTCAATGTCTTAGTGATTGTTTAGCACTGCGGTTGTTCAGAATTGCGTGTTTATCTGATATCAGAAAATTAAAACCAAAAAAATGAAATTCTCAACAAGATTTATAAGAAAGTATGTGAAGTTCTACAGTTAAATCACCATCGATTTCGAACTTGACAAAGTTAGATTCAGCAGACACCCCTCTGTG